>JAAIXJ010000056.1:1308520-1362872 GCA_013403705.1 Heliconius hermathena
TTCAAATTTTGTCGGTGCTCCAGAACGCTCTTTGTCTTCAAGGTCAAAATCATTACTTTTGAAGCGCCTAAACCAGTCTCTGCACGTTGTATTCGACAAAGCATTGTCTCAACGAGAATTCTGTGTGCTTCTGCTGCAGATTTTTTCTGAATAAAGCAGTGCAATAAAATTCCCCGCAAAAACACTTTATTTGGCACAAAAGTACACATTTTCACAAAGGGAAAATAAATATGTAGTTGACACTGTAGTAAACACTATTCTTCTATAATTTGAGGTTACATATAGTACTACTTTGGTGATTCGTTACCGTACGAAATTCCATGCACAGAGTGCCGCAACGCCATCTTTCAAAAAACACTCAATCAAGGGCCTAATTCTTATTAAAATTGGTAATTGTACATTCGAAATTTATTCATAGTTTATGTAAAACATTCTCTCATTAATAGTTAAGTAGGTAAATAAAAAAAGTGCGGACAACAAAGAGTTGTCTGTCTATATTAAACATAAAACTACTTCATGCTTTTTTTCGTATAAAAGTGTAGGCAGAGATAACTCTCTATTTTCCAGGCACTCTCCAGCTCTCGAGACATTGTGTGTTGAGTGGCGGAACTCAATACTGCGTGTTGTCGTCATCTAGAGCGGAGAAATGAAAACAATTTAAATAAATGAACATTTATCCGGGTTCACAAAATAATATAGGTGATAATACCTAAATATTAAAATAATGGAACGGCAGTCTAAAGTATAAACCTACACATCTACTTACTAAAACAAATATTTTTTAAATTTATTACGCTATAGTAGCATCTGCTATCTTTTTCAGGCCGTCGTGGTGCAGTTGGACAGCACCTGACTATAAAAGTAATGTTTGTGGCCTTGTTTCTAATTAGTGGGTATAGAGAATGCTAATATTCAAATTATTTTTATTTTTCCGTTCTGTTACAACATTGCGCGGCATTGAGTTCCGTCACTTAACATGCATTGTTTCAAGAAACGGAGAACGGAGTATTTTAATAATAAATTCCCTCTGCCTACCCAGGTGTGCGAGAAAACGCAAAAATGCGCTAACTTCTAAATAACTCACTTAGCATTTAGAAACGATATAAAAATGGAGCTCAAACGAATATATATTCATATCGTAGTAAAGCAAAATTAATGAGTAAACAAACAGTAAAGTATTGAAAATGTGTTTTTCTTGCATTATTTTAACATTCTATGTTAATATAATAAATAGATAACGCGATAATGATTTTACGCATCCGGTAAATGTAGGCATAGAGACAGTAAAACAACACTATTTTTTTTAGGGTTCCCCACCTTTTAAGGGAAAAGGGAACCCTTATAAGATCACTTTGTTGTCGAACCGTCTGTCTGTCTATTTGTTTGTCAAGAGCCTTTATCTCAAGTACGCTTGGAGATATCGAGTCTTATTTCCGGAAAGAAACGTATTTTTACATTAACTTAAAAAAAGATATGGCCGTATATAGCAAAAAACGAGTATTTCGACACTATAAAGAGAATCAATATTAATAGGGTTTCTTCAAGTTAATATAGAATTATGAAATTTGGTTCAGGAAAAAATCTGAAAACTATACATTTGTGGTTAAATCCTAAAAAATAACAGCCCTAAAAGAGTGGCAAAATTTGGTATTAAAGCCGCTAGTTCAAGTGAGCTTTCAAGATCAAGGTATATGACTCACCGGCCACATTTATTTTTTAAATTCACACTGTCGATCGCATATAACCAAACAGAAACTCACTGTTCCTCACTCCGTTCCTCATGCGTAATGTTGGAGTAAAATAAAAATAATTAATTCCTCCAAATCAGAACCGAACCCACAGCTGTTGCGTTTACAATCAGTTGCAGTATCGTTGCACCAGGGCGGCCTCAGTCACATAACCCAAATTCATGCAGCTTCGACCTACATTTGCGACAAGCAATGTTTACTCTAACCGCAGAGTGCAGGTGGAGCCTGTCAGCCAAAATACACAATGGAAACAATATGACAACTGACTGACCTGGATTGAAGTTTAAAATTAAATAAGGTCTAATATTCTTGGTAAAATTTAAATCTATACTTATAATAAAATCGTAAGAGATCGGTGTCTGTACATGGTAGATATATTATAAGAAAAAAGTATTGATAGCATTTAATAACATAATAGGACCAAAAAAATAATTTATAAACTAATATCTATTTGTCTGTGCGTTTGTTCGCGCTTATCGCTTTTATTGAATTGCCTTAACTTTTCAATACATGTATGGACATTGTTTTTAATGTTATATTATTATTAGAAAACGAAAGTAATTAATTATTAGTAAATTAATAATTATGCATTCCAAGGGGGCGAAACTGCGAGCGCTAGTGTAATTTTCGAACATGTATCATATTTAAAGAGGTATACATTTTTTATTCCTTGTAAAATGTTTTATGTTCAATTAATAAAAGAAATATAATTTTTTTAAAAAAATATATCTTATGTAGGCGTCTAGCTGTTTTTATCAAGAAATCTATCGCCACGCTTAATTGTTGAAAAATTCAATCTATCGTGAAAATCGTATTACCTACTTTGATCTTTTATCCATTCATATTGATTCTAAATGAGAGTTGGAGACCGTAGTGGCGTAGTGAGACAACGTGTCTATCGCGATAATCGTAAAGTAAGCGTGACGGTCGTGAGTTTTATCCCAATATGGGGGGAAAGGATACGTAGAATTTCTTTCCGAATAATTAAGAAACGTATAGATATGTGTTTTTATCTTATTTTTTTAAACGTTAACCGCTGCCAATTTTTAAAAGTATTTTATATATACTATTTATCTAAATTGTAAGCACTCGTTAACTTTTGGTGTTATAGAAAAAAAATATTCAAATAAAATAGTTCCCTAACAAATTAATGTCCTTCCCGTCACCGAAATGTCAAACAAAATTGACATAATGATATCTTATTCATATATGTTGTACATTTGACACACTGCCCTTCGAAGACAAATTACACCGAATATATTATATGGTTTCACGTAATTTCACTAACGAGTATCTTCTACGCAATAACGTCTATGTGTAGACAGTAGACACTAGTTTACAATACCTTATCTTTATAAGTATGTAGTTACTAGTTTATACATAATTATTTTTAGGATTTCGTACCCTAATGGTAAACGCATTTTATTACTAAGACTCCGAGGTCCATCCGTACGTCTGTCTGTTCGTCTGTCACCGTGATAGTTAGACAGTAGAAATTTTCACAAATAATATAATTCTATTGCCGCTATAACAACAAATACTAAAAAACAGAATAAAATAAATAAATAAGGGGTGACCATACAACAGACATGATTGTTTTGCCCTTTATCCTCGAGTACGGAGTTTCTAGTAAACCACTTAGCTTTAGATACATTATATTTTATAGCTTGTTATTTAATTTTCTTGTTTTTTAGTTTTTTTTAACTATAGATTTTTTCAATACGAATAATAAAAAGGTCTTCAATTAAACCAAATTCTACAGAACATTGAAACTTATCCATAAACAGTTCGCTACATTTTACAAATAATATTTTTTACGAGATAGTAAACCTATTGCTGTTCAAAAGTTTAGATGAAAACATCAGTTTTATGTATTGGAATGGTAATAAAATCCGTGAGAGCGTTACATAAATTATGTAGCGTTTTTATATCTCTGTCGTAATTTTCAGTTACCTATATCTGTATAAAAATATTCTTAGATAGGAGGATTAAATTAGCGTTATTATGGATGTTTTGTCCCTTCAAAAAAAAAAACTCAAAACGTATAGATTTTTTTATGTTTAAACTGGATTTTTTTTTAGTAAGTAGTTGGATTTTGATCATTTTTTTTCGGGTAATATACGAAAGCATATAAATTTTATGGCCATTGGTTCAGCATTTTTTGAAATAATCAACAGAAACAATAATATATTATATATTTTAAATATCTATATATTAAACATCTGTTTAAGTTTTTCTCATAAGTTATCTTCAGCCTTATTTTATTTACATTTTATATAATTTCTACCTTATAAGAACCTAAAAAATATAATAAAACAGAGCTTCTCTTTCTGTTCGCTTCGCTCTCGTTTCACCCGGTACAGTGATGAAAAATGCTGAAGAACAACGACACAAGTTATTTTCGTACGTCTGGGTAATGCACATTTTATGTTATGTTTTTTATGCACTTTCAAAAGTACTCTCACACTTTCAAGATGTTTAGACCGCTATACAAATTTAGAAATCCTTAAAACTAATTTATTTTTAATTTTTTGTATAATACAAACAAAATATATTTACTTGTCTACGAGAAAATATTATTAATAACTAAAAATTATGCAATACGGAAATAGCGTGCATGAATCAATGTGAAAAGATAATAATTACTTAACCTTGACGACGCATTTAGACTTCGTTACATTAGATAGGTTATTGATAACGTGATAACTGATAACGCTGTGATGCTCTTAGGCAGACGTGTTTGTTATTTTAACAGACGTGGCAAATTTCTCTATTTCAATATCTCAATAAAATCGTTGTAATATTCTTTGTAATTATACTTATGGACAACAAAGAAAAGATAAGATACAATAAATTATAAAATAAAAAAAAATATATATACTGTAATTTGTGAGCAAAGTTCCTTTATTTAACTAGAGTCGGGAAATATACATAATTCATTCCCCCAACTAGGATCGAATTTACAATCATCGGGATTTAGAATGAGACGCTGTCTCGTTGGGCCACAATGGCCTCGATTACAAAACAATCACTATCAATATTCTGAATTATATTTGCAGTACATATAGTACTTAAAAAATATGCTGGTAGATAAAAAAATATTATTTTAGTTAACAAAAATAAAAAAAAAAACTTTATCAGGGATGGCTATGGCTAATTTAATTTTTGTTTTGAACTCCACGCTGTAACCAGAACGAGGAAATGAAAATAACTAATTTCCCCCAAGTCAGATTTCGCCGTGCAGCTGCGCCACGACCGCCTTAATTTATGAATGTGGAAACTTTAAATTTATCTTTTATCTTAAACTAAAATAAATATAATAAGCTTGTTTATTAAGTCACATAATCCACAGATATTAAGTAATAATAAATTTAATCGAATTGTTATAATTAATTAGGTTTCACATTTTATTGGATTTTTTTCTTTTACGCGCTACCTTCTGTTTATTTTTTTTTTCAAAGAAGAAAAATAAATAAACAGAAGTTAAAAATAAATTTCAACAGATTATTATTATATTGAAGATTTTTTTAATATTTCAACTGCACACAATAAATTGTATTTAGATATTCAACAAAACTGTTGAATAAATACTTGTTGAATATCTAGTACAATTTATTTCAAAAACATTTATCATATCTGTTTGTTGCGTTTCCAATTGCTTGGACATCAGCCAATTTTGTATTTCAAGAGCTATGCTACAAGGCTTATAATATATAAAATGTGTTATAAATATATAAAAAAAATTCCCGCATAACAGGGTAGACAGAGGAAACCTCGTGGCAATTTTAAATACGTTGCATATTTAGTGATGGATCTTAACGACGTGAATTTCATAACATTAGTATTTTATATTCTATTCGGTTCTGTGATTTTGGCATTCCCAGCGTGCCAGTCGAGGTCTAATCACTTCGCCGATGTCACGTTGTATGGAGAACACACAAAGGAAGTAGGAAGATTTGATGACGCGATAGGTGTTCTCGATAGCGATTAGCGAGCGTAAATCTGTACTTAAATGATTTTTATTTCCAAATTCAGTTAGACAAAGCAAAGAACCAATATTCATTGTTTCACCGTTTAGAAATAAAGTTTCAGTTAGATACGAATAAGGCTGCTGATAACTTTTTTCCGATTTACGATCAATTTCTTGATAATCGATGTGGTAGACAATTTTCAGCTGCTTAATAGTCGGTCAACGGCAACCACGTAAAATATATTTTACTTACATTTCGTTAATACAACGTAAATTATTGTTATTTCAAAATAAGTTTGCTAAATTTAATTATTATTAGAATACTGTTTTAAAAATTATTGTTTTATAGAAATTGTTGCTTTTTTATATTTTCAAATAGGTTGTTAAAAATGAAAATAGTACGTATTATCCGTACCATTTGTTACTTCCATTTATAGAAACAAAACGCAAGTGTCATTTGTTTTGTGTAAATGTTTTATAACTGTGGATATCTTATGTTAGAGATTCAAAATAATTAGATCTTGAGATCGAATAATGAGGAATCGTAATTAATATTCAATTCCTTACATAATACGTTCAAAATATTCGTCGAAATCGTCACCTAAAAATTCTAATATTTTTTTTCCATGTTATTATTTTTGTTTCTTTAATTATAATACAACCTACGTTAAATACGCAATAATGGTCTAAAGCCAAAATTATTAGCGTTCCCGCCACTTTTCACATAACGTCCATATCAGCCACTGGATTCGGCTGATACCTTAATCCATTTACGACCACTGTGCCAATTTGGGAACAATTAGATAAAGATTTTTTAACTCAAATAAAATAAGAAATAAATCAGCTTCACGCTGTATCCCGCACACTGCAGGGTAGGCACAGGGAATCTAGTGCTAAGACACTCCGTTCCCCACTTTCTGCTGAATTCTGGAGGCATTGCGTGTTGAGTGGCAGAACTCAAGGCCGCGCTTGTCCTCGACACCGAAGTGAAGAAATGGAAATATAAATTTAAGTAAATATTTCACTTCCTCGAGTGGAGATCGAACCCACAACCAGTCGATTTTACAGTCACAGTTTGTGCCTCTATGCCACGACCGGCCTCAAAAGTTATAATATCGGTGTTGATTTCTACCACCCTACAGATAATGACCCGAATATAGACAAAACTGGTTAACGGAGTGTCTTGACTCTAGGTTTCTTTTCCCTACTCTGCTAAGCCAGAAAAGGCGTATTTTTTATTTTCATTTATTCGCTTTATGACAGAGAGCGGTGTTCATTTCCGCGTCTCTGTAATGTCTTAAATTCGGGTAGAATGTGAGAAAAGCAGTGTCTTAACACTACTGTACTATAATGTAAAAATAAGCTGAGAATAGAAAAAATCTTGAATTTGCAAAATTAAATTATTTTCAGTTAACCTAAGCTTCGTGCGAGCTAAAAGTTTTTGTTTTTCATAGAAGTAAACGCCATTTTACACGCGTTCGTAGTAAATATATCTCTTTGCTATCGAATTGACTGACATTTGTTTAGTTAATCCGACTTCTATTATCTCGACTTCAAAAACTTTACTTTTTTAAATTTTTTTACCTTTCGGAAAACATATTTTTTAAATTTTATACACAGACACTTTTTTACTCTTTTTAAAAAGTCAAAATTTTATATGAAATTAAGAGAGATGATTTGGACAAGTATACGTTAAATATTATGTATGTTCATTATAGAAAAAGTTAATTTTTCACACCTATGTAGGCAGAGGGAACCTAGTTTTAAGATATTTCGGGTCCCACGCCCTACGCACTGCCTGTTTTCCGAGACATTGCTTGTTAAAAAAAAATGTTTTTATAATTAAATAGAAATTATTTTTAGTCTTCATTCGTAAATTCTTCTTAAAAAACAATTTCATTTTGCTAATTAAGTTTAAAATTTAATTTAAACCAGTGAATCACTTATGCTTAATATCTTATCCTACATACCTAATCTCTTTATATAATAAAAGGATAGAAAAGTCAATTCTGTACATGAAGCGAATATTAAAAAAACAAAAAATAGGTCGCTTAACAAATCGATTATAAAAGCTAAAAAAACTACAGCAGAATTTTTGTCTGCCTCTTTGTCTGTTCGTTTGTTGGAGAGAAAAACAGATGATTTTTTGTATGGTGATAGCATATTGTCTGCAGGTACATGAGTTTCATCCCGGTTTACATTATGGTTTCCTTCCTCCAATAAAATTAAAAACCGAATATGATAAATTACTTAAAATACCGATGTATTTACTGGATGAAACTACAGAAATTTTGGCATGGTAATAGTTCAAAGCCTAAAACAACTCATAGTATAGTTTTCACCGTGGAGTATCAAGCAGTTTGTATTTTTATAATATATATCCATATATTATCAAATATGGCTTGATTTTTACGACACATTTTATTAGGACATAAGAGACCTAAATGCGAGAACAGAGCCGACATGTTAGTGCAGAGTAATCTCTCCAGAATATAATTATCTATTATTGTATTATAAAAGATAAAAAAGAGTTTGTGATTCCCGCGGTGTGATTCCGCGGACCACCAGTGGTCTAGCCTAAAGTCGCCTAAAGTAGCCTAAAGCCTAAAGTCCGTCGATGTTAATTTTATTACTGGGGATGGTGAGGCGAAGTTTCTGTTTGATTATAACAATATTTTTTTATTATACCTACATGCATAGCGGTCCCTGCTACCAAGAGTGATATAAAAGTGGTCCTTGATCAAGAAAAGGTTGGGAACCCCTGCTCTATAGCATTTGTTATTCGATATTGTATCATAAAAAACAGTTATAAATATTGAATAAATGTATTGTATGAATAGTTTTATTACAAAAAAGGTAAAAATGCGACGAACGCCGCGAATAAAATTCGTGCAGTTTACGAACCTAATGCGGTATCAATAAGAGTAGCACAAGTGTGGTTCAAGCGCTTCAAGTCTGGAAGTTTTACTGTAAACGATAAGGTTCGCTCTGGACGCTCTGTCACAGATAAAATCAGTGCCACCTTTGAGAAAGCGGAGCAAGATCGACATATTAGTAGCTACGACATTGCTGAAGAACTAAATGTGGATCATAAAAAAGTTTTACGTCATTTACGAAAGTCTTGTACCCAAGAGAAAACTTGATATTGGTACCACATGATCTCACTGAGAGAAACCTAATTTTCTATTCTATTTGCGATTCTTTGTTGAAACGCAACAAGATCACTTAGTTGTCCGTCTGTCTGTCTGTCCGATTGCCTGTTTGTCTGTCTGTCTGTCTGTCAAGAGCCTTTATCTCAGGAACGCTTGGAGATATCGAGTTGAAATATACATAACTATATACCAGGTCTACAGTCCATTGATTTCCTAAAAAAAATATATTTCTACATTTGTTTAAAAAAGGTACGGCCGTTTATATTGCAAAAAAACCCGTATTTCGACACTATAAATGGAATCCAAATTAATAGGGTACTTCCAGTTGACCTATAATAGAATTATGAAATTTGGTAGCTAGCATCTACAGGCTAGTTCAGGAAAAAATCTAAGTATACTGTAGAAACTAAACTTTTTGGTTAAATTTTAAAAAAATAATACTATTAAAAGGGGGCAAAATTTGGCATTAGAGCCGGTAGTTCAAGTGAGGTATCAGACAAAAGAGCTTGGTGTACATATTCCAATACATATTTTGTTATTTCTTATGGTGGGCGAACCCGACACGCATTTTACCGGTTTTTTATTTTTTTTAAAAAACAATTGAAAATCCTTATGGGAATTACGAAAATCCAACCCTAAGATTTTAATAAATTTCACATTAGAAATCTTAATTTTTTGCTATGTATATTTACATATGCATCATATATAAAAACATTAACGTAATTCAGTGTATTAAGTAAAAAATTCAGTAGTTTAAGCGGATGTAGCCGCGAGCGGGTCGCTAGGTTAAAATAATTAAAAGAAAAAAAATACATTTGGTACGGAAAAATGTATTATTTGTATTTTTCTTTGTTCTAGGAATTATCTTCCCACACAGCAGCATCACATAAAGAGAACAAACTTCTGCTAAAATGGCCGCTTTCGGTTTTGGTAAGCATTGACTTTTTGTTTTCTCGAGCGGTAGGCGTTTAAAACTGACTAAATAATGGCGAAGTTTAATTTTCTACTTCGCCTCTAAGTAGTTTTGTAGTTTTTGACATTTAATATCTCTATAATGATTTTAATAAAATAAATATTATAAGTAATATAAAGAAGATATTCGATCGAAGATTTTTGTCGATGCGGCGGTCAAGAGATTATTTAAGAACAAGGTGTACAGAGTACTTTGACTATGGATATTTTCTTGACCTCTAAATCGAATCTACAGATATAAACAACGTGATATACTATAGTAAAATATTAACATATAATATAAGTAGGTTTCTAACATAACTAGTAAGATCAAAAATACGTTATTATACACATTTTGTCTAAGTATATTACTATTAGATATAAATAAATAAGTACCTTATTTATCTTAGTAAAATAAAAAAAGTACAATATAAATGCTTAGTAATAAAGTGATGAAGATTCCTAAATTTAAGTTTTAAAACATAAATAAATAAATAGGGTCGACCGAGGCGAATCGGATCATTTTTCAAAACTGAAAATCAAACTAAACCACACTATATGAAACTTTTATTGGCTAGATACTAATTATTAACAATCTAACTACGTAAAAAACAATAAAACTTAAATTATTCATAAATTCTCCAAATAACTAACACAAAACCTACAAGACAGAAATATCTGATTCAGCCAATTTTGTGGAGCGAGTAATGGAGTAAATTTTCAAAATTCAAAATAGTTGAAATAATAATTATTGAGATCAATATTAATAACTAAAACACAAATCACACATACACGGGCCTTTCTTACCTCCTTCATCGACACATTTTCGTGGCACCATTCTTCGCATCCATGTTACTGAACCCAATCATAAGGAACCAATCATGACAAGCCACGTTCTGCGAATTTAAACGCATATTTACAAACCATTTTAGGTGCCGAAAATCAAAAATCTGCCGAGACTAAACTCGAAACTTGACGAGTAATAAGGGTTGAAGAGAGAGTAGTAAGAGGATAAACGTTTGTTATTTATGTCACGTTATTTAAAATATTTCTTAATTGATCCTATTACCCCATTGATCCGATTCGCCTCGGTCTATATTGATATTTTCATAAAATTTACAATGATTTTTCCTCTCACTTTCTTAACAACATGAGTCCATTAAAAATTACGAAAAAACAAATAACTTGTTGCTTCATTCCAAAATCAATGCTTAGAATGTATTTTCTTTTTAAACAGAATTTGCAAGTGCTGAATTTTATAAACAATAAATAATTATAACAATATAAAAATAAATTGGTAGACTTCAGTCATTTTATTATTAAGATTAAATCAGTGATTCTCAACCACTGTGCCGCGGCACTTTTGTGTGCCGCCAAATTTCAAGAGTGTGCCGCCAAATTTTCCAAATATATAATAATGTTAATATAATTAAATTATATCATTTAAAAAGAAAAATATTTTTAACATGAATATATATTTAAATCTACAAAAAAATAAATTCGTATATTTAAAATTTTTGTCATAAACTATTTATGCAGTGTGTTGTAGTAAATAATTTCTCTATGTGTGCCGCCGAATTTTCTTTGTGTGCCGCCAAATTTTGAAATCGTTAAATATGTGCCGCAACAAAAAAAAGGTTGAGAATCACTGCATTAAATATACTAAAGTATTCAGGATTAATATATAGTTTTGCCAATACACATCATTGATTTCAATTGTTAAATTCAATTATAATATAAATATATATTTAAATTATGGCTTTTGGATACCTTTTTATTTACTTTTCGGAAAAGAAATCAAATACCAAAATTCTAATAGTTAATGTCTTGTTTATTTGATGTACAAGTGTTTCATAAATACATAAGTTCTTTTATTTCCTCAGCTTCGTCGTTTCTACATTTCAATGTCTCGCTATATTATGTTTATTCATTTTTTTGGTTTTTTTTCGTGTATATTTATCTATATATAATAACAAAAATTGCATGATGTACGGTAAATTTAAAATATTAAGTAGTGGCTTTGTTTTAAATGGATCTCTGGCTTAAAATTTGAAGATCCTCTTTTATAAGTACCTATACAAAAACTTCTAAGCTTTTTGCTATAATGAACTGATTAAAAAGATTCAGATTTTATACACTTAAGAATATTATTAGAACATAATCAATAAGTGACAAATAAGCTGCTTTCAATAATTAATAACTAAAAGATATAGTACAATCCCGTATAGCAGATTAATAATTGAAAACCTCGATACTATGACGACGACACTCTGTATTCCAAATTACATTTACGTCAAATAATAATAGGTACCATATAAATTTAAGTAGGACTGTATAAAGATTTCCAGCAAGCAGCATACATGTATTAACGACTTTGTCTTTAGATTCTTCGATTTATTTAATAAAATTGTTAGTATTATTAATTTTAGTATAAATTAAAGGTTTTGTTATTCTACAAACACAATATTAATTTTATGTGATGGCAGTTTGGAGACTACCTAAAGGCAAAGTGTGTCAATCTACCTTGCCTTTAGTTAATTTCCGAACTTTCAATGCACATGTCTACTAGTAAAAAATATTTTACTCTATATTTTCAACGCAAAAATGTAAGGTAAACTGATAATGCAGATTTTTGGATTTGACTACGGTTGGAAAATGGCAACGTGTACTATTTGGTTTTACGTTTAGTTAAAAACTGTAGTTTTAAAATTTCATTATGTGACGGCAGCTTGGAGACTACCTAAAGGCAAAGTGTGTCAATCTACCTTGCCTTTAGTTAATTTCCGAACTTTCAATGCACATGTCTACATGAAAAACTTATTTATTATTATATATATTTTCAACTTATCAAAATGTAGTATAATAAATACAGATGGAGCAGAATTTTCAGATCTGACTACAGTTGGGAAATGACACATTCTATGCATACGCAGGACAAAAGCTTTTATAAAATATGTATTTTAAAGAAATAATGTATAATTGTAAAAAAGTTTGATTACCTTGTGATGAAAGTTAGCTTACGGACTTTTAGTGCAGTACATCACAAAATATAAATTTATAAATATAATATAAAAATATACGAGTATGTTTGGGTAAAAACTCAATATGACGGCAGCTGGGAGACTACTTAATGGCAAGGTGTGTTTATCTACTTTGCCTTTAATTAGCTTCCGAGCTTTCGGTGCACATGTCTTCAACTCAAAATTTTCACCATATAACTTGGTAATAAAAATAACTTGGTAATAACCCTTAAAAATTTAAAAATTCTTTATATTTTTCCATGGTTCAGTGTGAAGGCAGTTTGGTGGCTATCTAAAAGCAAGGTGTGTCTATCGACTTTGCTTTTAGTTAGTTTCCGATCTTTCGGTGCACTTATCTACTAGTCAAGAACGTTAGCTAAACATAATAACGTTTATAAAAATTTTGATTAAAATGTTAAAAAAACTAATTTAATTTAGTTTTACTACTCTATGTTACAGTAAGGGTAAGTAAGTCAATATTTAAAATTTAAAAAAATATTTATGTGACGGCAGATGGGAGACTACCTAATTGCAAGGTGTATCTATCGACTCTGCCTTTAGTTAGTTTCCGATCTTTCGGTGCACATTTCTACTAATGAAAAACGTTTGTTAAAAGTAATATTTGTACAAAAAATATATATAACCTTAAATATATTGTAATTTTTTTATAGTTTCATGTGACGGCAGTTCGGAGACTACTTAATAGCAAGGTGTATCTACTTACTTTGCCTTTAATTAGCTTCCGAGGTTTCGATACACATGTCTTCAAATCAAAATTTTTACCACATAACTTAGTAATATAGATTTTTTTTATATTTTTCCATTATTCAGTGTGACGACAGTTTGGTGGCTATCTAAAAACAAGGTGTGCCTATCGACTTTGCTTTTAGTTAGTTTCCGATCTTTCGGTGCACTTATCTACTAGTCAAGAACGTTTGCTAAATATAACGTTTGTATAAATTAAAATAAAAATGTAAAAATGTAGTGTACTGTGTTACGGCAGCTGGGAGGCTATTTAAAAAATAAAGAAATTGTTTTTTTTTATTCGATTATTTTTATTATTTTTAATTTTTTTTATAATTATTTTATATATTTTTTTATTCGGTGACTATCTTACAGCAAGATTTGCCTATCGACTGTGCATGCTTTGCCCAAAATAAATGTAAAAAATATTGTTAATTTAAACGAATAACTTGATATGATGGCAGTTCAGAGATTATCTAAATGCAAAGTGTATCTATCGACTCTGCATTTAGTTAGTTTCCAGGTTTTCAATGCACGTTCCTATAAATTAAGAGAGCTTAATAAATATAAAGTTTGTATAAACTTACGTATAAATGTAAATAAATTTTAATTTTGTTATAGCACTGTAAGTGACGACCGTTAGAAGACTATTTAATGGCAAGGTATACTTATCTACTTTGCCTTTAATTAGAAAGTCGAACCTTAGACGCTTTTGTCCATCAGACAAGGACTTTTAAAAATAGAAATAGGGAAAATTGTTCATTTAGATGAATATCTTTTGTGACAGCAGTGGGGATCTCCTCGGATATTAACTAAAAACAATGTCAATAGATACACCGAATGTCAAGGTATATCTATTGACGTTGCCTTTAGTTACTTTTCGAGCTTTCAATGCACATAACTGCAATTCAGGAGCTTTTGATAAATATGCTGAAAGATAATGTAAAATTTATTAAGTACTTTTAATTAAATTGTAATGTAACTTACGTTACGTTGACCTCTACGTGACGGCAGTTGGGAGATTACCTAATAGCAAGGTGTGTAGATCGACTTTGCCTTTAGTTAATTTCCGAGCTTTCGGTTCATATGTCTACGGGTCAAAAATTTGACTATATTCACAAATTTAAAGTAAAAATATTAAATTTGTATATGTACCTTGTGCATTTACTTACCTAATGACAAGGTATATCCTTTTACTTTGCCATTAATTTGTAAACTAAGTTTTTAGTCGAGATTTTTTGTTAAATATGTTAAAAATAAATATAATAGATGGTTCAAATTGCCTATCTATTGCAGAAGTCTACTAGTCAAGCTTCGTTAATTAAAGCAAAATCTTTTATTCCTAAAGGCAAAGTTTGCGAATTCACGTTGCTTTCAATTAGTTTTGGTTTTTTAACGCGCATTTGTAACACTTTATTCTAATCTAATTTTGTTGAGAGCCATTTATGCCATAAATGTACTTACTATCTACTTTGCTTAAGTTAGTATTTAAAGTTTTAAAAAAATATTTATGTGACGGCAGATGGGAGACTACCTAATTGCAAGGTGTATCTATCGACTCTGCCTTTAGTTAGTTTCCGATCTTTCGGTGCACATTTCTACTAATGAAGACGTTTGTTAAAAGTAATGTTTGTAAAAAAAACATATAAACTTAAATATATTGTAATTTTTTTATATAATAGCTTTCCATGTGACGGCAGTTCGGAAACTACTTAATAGCAAGGTGTATCTACTTACTTTGCCTTTAATTAGCTTCCGAGCTTCTGGTGCTCATATCTTCGGCTCAAAATATTTTTCTTGAAAATATAGATTTTTTTTGTTTTTGTATTATTCGGCCGGATAATAATCTAACGGCAAAGTGTATGTGTTGACTTTGCCCTTAGCTAGTTTCTGGTCTATCGGTGCACATGTTTATATGTCTATATATTTTACTGCATTTTATTCTCTAAATATATATAAAAATTGATAAGTGAAATGAAATATTTGATGTGACGGCAGATGGGAGACTACCTAATTGCAAGGTGTATCTATCGACTCTGCCTTTAGTTAGTTTCCGATCTTTCGGTGCATATTTCTACTAATGAAAAACGTTTGTTAAAAGTAATGTTTGTAAAAAAAAAACTTATAAACTTAAATATATTATAATATATTGTAATTTTTTGATAGCTTTCCATGTGACGGCAGTTCGGAGACTACTTAAAAGCAAGATGTGTCTACTTACTTTGCCTTTAATTAGCTTCCGAGCTTTTGGTGCTTATGTCTTCGGCTTAAAATAGTTTTCTTGAAAATATAGATTTTTTGTTTTTGTATTATTTGGTCGGATAATTATCTAATGGCAAGGTGTACGTGTTGACTTTGCCCTTAGCTAGTTTCTGGTCTATCGGTGCACATGTTTATATGTCTATATGTTCTTATTCCTAAGTATGGAATAACACTTTAAAAAATTGTTAAAAAATGTTTATATATTTTACTTGCATTTTATACTCCAAATATATGTAAAAATTGATAACTTAAATGAAATATTTGATGTGACGGCAGATGGGAGACTACCTAATTGCAAGGTGTATCTATCGACTCTGCCTTTAGTTAGTTTCCAATCTTCCTGAGCACATGTCTACTGATGAAGAAAGCTAGTTAAATATAAATATTGAAAAAAAATTATAAATGTAATTATTTTTAAATTTTGTTATAGCTTTCTCTGTGACGGCAGTTCCGAGACTACTTAATAGCAAGGTGTATCTAGCTACTTTGCCTTTAATTAGCTTCCGAACTTGCAGTGCTCATATCTTCGGCTCAAAATTTGTATCACTAAATAGTTTTGTAAAAATATATTATAGAATTCGTTTTTTTGTATTATTTTTATTTCACATTTTATTATTTTTATTTCACTTTAACTTAAGTGCCACCTTTGAAGTGACGGCAGATGGGAGACTACCTAATTGCAAGGTGTATCTATCGACTCTGCCTTTAGTTAGTTTCCGATCTCTCAGTGCACATGTCTACTAATGAAGAACCCTAGCTAAATAAAAAAAATGAAAAAAACTTATAAATATAAATATCTTTTAATTTTAATTTTTTTTTTAATTTTGCTATAGCTTTCTCTGTGACGGCAGTTCGGAGACTACTTAATAGCAAGGTGTATCTAGCTACTTTGCCTTTAATTAGCTTCCGAGCTTTCGATGCACATATCTTCAACTCATTATGTGTACAATATATGTTAATAATTATATTATTCGTTTGGGGACTATATAAAAGCTAAATGTGCCTATCCACTATGCATGATATGATCCAAATAAATGTAAAAATGATGAAGTCCAATGAATGTGGCCGCAGTTGAGACTACCTAATTACAATGTGTATCTACCGACTGTGGCTTTAGCTAGTTTCTGATATCTCTTTCGTCCACAGTTCAAAAATGTTTACTGCAAATTATGCTCGAAGTAAATGTAAAAATTGATAACTTAAATGAAATACTTGTAGTGATGACAGACGGGAGAATACCTAATACATACACCATCTATCATCGTAAAGTGTGTCTATTGACATTGCCATTAGTTACTGTTCGAGTACTGAGTGCACATGTCTGCAAGAGGGAAAAAGGTTTTGTTAAATATGTTAAAAGATAAAATAAAATTTACAAAAATATGATTTTACCTAATGGAGATAACCTAATGGCAAAGTGTGCCAATCAACTTTAATTAATTTGCGAGCTCTATGCTTAATTAAGTACTTTCCGCTCCTTTGGTGTATATGTCTATTGTATATGTTACCATTTGTTTACTACATACATATTATACACAAGTTAAATGTAAAACTAAATATAAAACAACTTAAGCGAAATACTTGATGTGACGTCAGATTGGAGAGACTATCTAATTGCAAGGTGTATCTATCGACTCTGCCTTTAGTTAGTTTCCGATCTTGCGGTGCACATAACTACCAACATTAGCAAAAATGGGAAATCAAACCGACTAATTATAACGTTGGTAAAAATATGTATAAATGCAAATATTGTTTTAATCTGCAATACACGGCTTATTAACGATGGTTATGTGACGACAGTTGGGAGACTAATTAAAAGCAAGGTGTATCTATCTACTTTGCCTTTAATTAGCTTCCGAGCTTTCGGAGCACAACTTCAACTCAAAGCTTCAACTCAAATCTCACTCGATGTGACGGTAGATGGAAGACTATCTAATTGCAAAGTATATCAATCAACTCTGCCTTTAGTTAATTTCCGATCTTTCTGTGCACACATTCACATATCAACATTTTTTAATGTATGTTACGCTCAAGATAAATGTAAAAAAATTTTAACTTAAAGAAATAACTGGATGTGATGGCAGTTGGGAGACTATCTAATTGCAAGGTGTATCTATCGACTTTGCCTTTAGTTAATTTCCGAACTTTCGGTGCACATGGCTTTATTTTTTTACTACATATTAAGCGATTATTTACCAACCTTTCTAATTTTTTACTATGCTCAAATTAAATGTAATTTATTTAATGTAGATGAATAATAATGTTCACTGTTCTAAATAAATTTCTCAGTAAAATGTAAATAAGCGTGTAGAATTTTTTAATTTAAATAAATTACTCAAATACAGTTCTGAGTCTATCTAACAGCAAGGTAACAGCAAACAAGAGGACTTTGCCTGTACTGACCAAAAGTGTTAATTGTATATACAATAAATGATAATATTCTTATTGATATAATAAGAAACCTGTTAATATTTTCATATAAAAAAATAGTTCAATTGTTCTACGTCACAGTAATTGGAAAATTATCTAATGACAAGGCTTTTCAATCAGATTTGATATTTAAAATTAAATAATGAATAACAAAGATTTTGTTGAAAGTTTAACAAAGGTGCTTAAGTTGCGTAATTATTTTTTTAACCGGCTTATTTTTCAATAAGGAGGCGGTTCTATATTCGTTAACTACTATAGAGGATGTAACTCGATTGACGGATCACCGGTGGTCTATGGGTAAGGTACCTCAGTATCTACCGAACCATGTCACCCCCAGGTATGGTTAACGATTTTCTGTGGTTCAACAGGTATACATATATAGGATTTTTGATTTTTTGGATAAAAAATGGATTCTTGAAGAAAATTGACAAATACACACAGAAAAAAAAATCACGAGCAGACTCAATAGCCATTCTGAAAAAAACCAATGAAAATCGCTGAGCATACATGCGGATATGGAATGGATAGGTAGGTACTGAGATCCCGTACTCATAGACCAACGTTCACCCATCGATCCAGTTATAACCTACATATATACTTATATCATATGGCTTTAATCTTCGCATTTACTATACGTATGTAGATCGATGTTTAATTCCTATCACTGTCTTATATTATGTGTACCTGAATGTTTAACGTTTTTTTTATTATTCTAGAATTTTGTGAACTTGTGCTGACAGAAAAATATGTGGATTGCATCCCACCTATTAAGGTTTGTGTGTAAACAGTTTGGCTTGAAATAGTTTAGAAAGTACAACTTTAGCTTGCTTCCTGTATTTTTATAAATATGTCGTGAATTTAATCTATTTCTTTTTTTTATTTTTAGCAATTACTGTTATATCTGCGGCATGCTTGAAGTTGTAAGTATGTATATTAAGATTTTTTGTTTCATTAGAATTATTATCTGTTTTTTTTTTTATAAATTTAGCATTCGGGACTCAGCAAAAAGGAATGGACTACAGTTAAGAGTTTGATTATCTAAACATAAAGTCGATCGTTTACTTTGTCTTTAGATAGTTTCCTGGCTGTTGTTCTATACATACATCATTGGAAGATTGAAGATTTTAGTTATGATTATTTGTCTATTTGATGTGGTTACGTGTTCGGCAGTCGAGAGATTACTTCAGGTCGAGGTGTGTCTCTTTACTTCAGTCTTGAGTAATTTCTTGGCTCCTGTTCTACTGATCTACGACACAGTATTTTTAAGAAAAAAAGTTGGATATATGTACATAAAAATGTGTGAATGCTTTATAAGATTTGTTATTGAAATTGCATTGGCATGCAAAAAAATTTCCAAGAAAAGTGAGAAAACAATTAGTCTTATGATCTTTATGGTTTGTGAAAGACAAATTTGCAGACTGAACAACGGTTGATGTAATTTTTTTTTTTATTACTGAGACAGGTTAGATTTCTCAGTTCTGGTTAGACAAAGAGTTTCGGCACTAACAGAAAGTGGAGAACGAAGTGACTAAGTATAATTTATAATATCTACTTTATTGCACTAAATAAAGCATTGTATATTATAAGTATATAAATAATAGGCCCCCGAGAGGAAATCAAATATATGACATTATAAAAATCTTATATATGCGTTCCCCTGTGCCTAACCTGAACATGGGAAAAAGTGTGAAAGTTCTTGTTTTATATTATTGTATTTTATGTTTTATGCTAAATATATATATTTATATATAATAATAAAGAACACATAAATGTATTGTTTTAAATGATTATTGTGTTATATAAATCTATACTGCACTTGATATTAATAGTAGTTCTTATATTTTATTATTAAAACTTAGTACTGTAGATGTAGTGTTTGCTTTTTTATACCTTTGTTTTTTTATTGTTTCGTAGTTTTAACATCATTATGGGCGTAGGGATAGTGCGAGGAGTGGTCTATATTTACCCCAAAATAGTCTAGTGTTCCCTATAATTTTTACTAAGAAAACAATATGTTTATATAATTTTAGTAACATTTACACAAAAAAATCAGTTCAAAGCTCGTAATGTCGAGAAATTTTGGGCATTATTTTACTAAATTGCATTTTCTTATTTTGAATTTAAAAAATAATAAAAGCTATATATAAACACGATAGACATATAATATTTAATTTTTTTGCCAACCGATGCCGCCTGGAAAATATCTTTAGATACGCCCATGATGACAATGAAAACCTTTACCAGTGTATTCGCTGTGCTTATGTCATATACCTATTTTAACAATATTCTGCTTTGCAGCACATTTTTTTTATTACTATAATTACTATTAATAATAATTATATAATTTATTATTAATTATTATACAATTTATTTTTAAGTAAACTTTTGAGAAAATAAATATTTTTCAGAGCGAAAATCTCTGATAGTTGTTCAACTTTCTATTCTGACATCCACCAAACTTTGGAATGCAATCAAATAATAATAAAAAAATATACATTTAATAAATAAAACATTAATAGAAAATTAGAATTTTTAGAGCATATAATAAAAAACAAATATTATTATTGGTTTATTTCCAAAACGGATAATTGTGAGCGGCAACTAATTACATAACAATTAAAAATGTTAAATCTTCCTTTCCGCTCCAACCACATTTTATTTTAAATATACAGAAGGAGGCTATTGTTTTAAAAAAATTATGGCCAGTTTCATCGGTTACAAACAACATTTCGGATAGCTATCAGATATTTAATGCAATCTTTCAGACAGAGGTTGCTAACTTTTTTCTTTTTCTCTATCAAATTCTCTAATAACCTTGTCAAAAAATATTTTTTGGCGTTTCGTTACTACAGTGTAAATGATCGTCAATTTAAAAAAAAACTAACAAAAAAATATTTAAAATAATCCAAGTAAAAGTATTAAAATTATATATTTAATTACCATTAAAGAATAAAAATAGGAGGTGACGATAATATTTGTTATTTAATTTGCTTTCCAAATGTCAGTTGTTTTACCTGAATGTTTTGCGTTTGTTGATATTTTGTGATTAACGCTACTTAGTTAGAGTATGCTTTAATTTTTTTGTTTCTTTTCTTAATAAGGTGATTCATAATAATTAGAACGCTTTTGACTTCTATGACGTCGTGTAATATCTACGTTGAAATATTCGTCGAAATTGTCAATTAATTTTTGTATGTGAAATTAAAGCAAAACACGCAATAATGCTATAAAACTAGAATTGTATAAATTCTTTTTTTATTCGCACCGCCCGTTGTCAGCCAGTTTATCTACTATGTACGAGCCATTTTATCTACTGTGTACGTACATTGCTATACGAAGCCCGTGGAAAAAAATAGATCTTATCTGACGGTTAGGGTAAATTCCTGATAGAATTTATGGTGAAACCGGCCCTTATATATTTTATTTAAGGAATTAATTGAAGGATTAATATAGAATTAAGGATTAATATAGAATAACATAATAATAGCCTGTTTATTTGTTCGTAGTTTTTAATACAATTGCTTATAAGTTTCATATATATAAGGAATTTTATAATAATATATTTTATAGGTGTAGTATTAGTAGATTTGCTTCTAATATATCGATAATTATTTAGTTTTGATAAAAAAAATGTAGTATTACAATCATTTTTTATTTTTTATTTACAGATGTCTTCAGGAAGTTTTATACAAGTAAGTCATAAGATTGGCAATTAAAATATAATCAAATACTAGATATGTTTGAAATATATTCGACCGAAGACCGAGATCTATTATAAAATGAAGTAAATTATTTTTCATCTAGATATATTAAATTATAATAAATAAGCCCAAGAAATATATTTTTAACATTTAAGAATTTACAACAATAATAAAAAATGTGTGTTAAATCGACATTCTACAAAAAACGATTTATTAGAAGCCAGTAGCCGTTAGCCCACGATGCTAAATCGGCTATAGATTTTCAAAAACGTAAAAAAAACTGTTGCATGGAGATTCTTTAGCGCGTAAGATATTGATATGATCTATGTCCTACATATTCTTAAAAATGTATATTAATCTGATTGTTTCCATGATGGAGGTGTTCGTTAGTAAGGGTAAAAATGAAAAAATATATATATCAAGCGCGGCAGATTTTCTAAGGGGATGTTAAGTGTCCCTGAAAAATACGATTTGAATGTGGCGCAAACTTGCAGCCATTGTCAGAATGTGCAAAGATAATTTCGTCATATTAATTTTTAATAGCTTTAAACGTGCTATCTCATAATCTGACGATTATCCAAAGAGTCTTGTCTTTTTTTTAAATCATTGATGGCAATCAATTTAAAAGGTCAAAAAATAACATGTAAAGAAAAGAGTTTATATTGAAATAAAATACTTGCATTTATAAGAAAATAATTTCATTTTTTTTAGTATTTTTTTAATTATCTTCATCGATGAGTGAGAGAGTAATAGAAACATAGAGAGAGTACCTGCATTAATCTTTATCGATCAATTTTTATTACTTCGGCTTGTGGAATTTGTCGTTATATATTATTGTAATCCTTGAATTATTCCGTTCAAAGTTAAAAAAATATTTATGCTCGAGAATGTCCAGAAAACGTTTGTTTTTATAACTTTGTAGCTCTCTCCTTTGTTTAAGTCTCTCAAATTTTTAGATTAGTGAAATATACATGCCTTAATACTTTAATATGACGCGCTCGGAAATTTCAAATAATCAATTTTTTTTGCTAATCTGATCCTTTATCCTATATACTCGTATGAGGCTCATATTTGGTGGAAGTAATTAAGTACGAGTACACTTTCATACGATTATTATTATATTTAGTGGAATTCCGTAACGCAGAGTTACAAAAATAATATGTACGAAAATAAATCAGATAGAACAAAAGGGTTAATAAAAATAATATTTATACGGAAATAACTTAAAAGTGATGACTTTTGAGAATTGAGAATATAGTGTTCTGTCGCAGCCTCTACATTGCTATGATATTAAGACATAAAATATTTGATTACACTAAAGTACTAATTATGTCATTTACTAGCGACCCGCTCGCGGCTACGCCCGCTTGAACGAATTATTTAGATACTAATCTGATGTATAGCCCGGCAAGAAATTTTTGAATGTTGTAAAATTCAAATAAACTAGCACATGAACGGTCATTTGTATAATGTTCGTTATACGGAGGTCGGTGTCACTGTTCGTCATAGAGTAAAACCAGGATAGTCGTCGTAGTGGAATAGGGATAATGCTTTCTTTACAGTTACAGATCTAAGTACCATAAAAACCATCAGCGAAAATCTTTTCTTTTCTTTTCGTTGACAATATATTTGTCACTAATTTCTAAAGAATATTTTTATAACTAAAGTAAAGTAAAGTAAAATACTCTTTATTGTACACCAAATAATACATATACATATTGAACATTAAACTATGATATATTGGATAGCACAATCGAGCGATCTCTTCCAGGCAACCTTGGGGTAGAGGAGAGAATAAGTTAGTCACACGGGAAGGGGTGTACTGAGTACTAGATAATTTTTTTATTGTTATTTGAAAAAAAAATACATACATAGGTATCTACAATATCCATAGATACTTAGATACACATAGGTATCTACAATATCCATAGATACTATATATATATATATATATATATATATATCGTGACTTCAATCTATTTTTTCCTTTGCGTGCATTACAGTTTAAGTTTTTATTTATTTTGCAGGATGTTCGCACTAGCTGGCTCAAAACCAAATTTTCTCAAATATGAAATGAGAGCCAAGTTAAATGCTAAGTAATGCGTCGTTCTCGATTTCAATGACAAAAGAACATCACAAACCTAAGTATTATTTATTAAATATGTATCTTAAAGATGTTCGGGGAAGCAGTTACAATATCAAGTAAGCAGTGGTTGCTTTAATTAATTATTCTAACAAAAACTGCGGATTGAATATTATAAATAATTTTATGTGCTCTTGTAATGACGTACTATAGATGTACAGTTTGTAAATTGTATACAGAAACGTAGTTACCAATTAAATTACAATGAATTTGGTAAAAAAACAAACGTCTATTAAACATCCATTCGCTTATTACAATACTACATTAGTGGCATATGACGCACATTGTCTCGGACAATCTTTTAAGCGAAATTCGTGTTCTAAATATTTTTTTAATGTAACTTATGGACGGAAGGCTTAATTTTGAGCCTATTAATTTTGCGGATTTTCCCCTCAGGAGCAACTATCCGTGATTATAAATAAATTCCTCAACAAATAAAGACAGAGTTTTTTCTTTCTATGTTTTTTTCAAACTCAGTGAATATTATTTATCTGTACCTATTATTTATTTAATTTGCTAAATTTACATAATTAGTTTTTTTCGTTCAATCACATAGAGCTATCTATTGTATAGGAATTCACAGTTCCGAATTCTGACAGTGAAAATGGAGAAGTAATAATATAATTAGAATATGTCTAATTAAAAGGAATAGAAAAGGAATTTTATTACTAAGAATAATTTGGCAAGACCTTGTGAATGCTATTTATTAAATATTTTTAACATTTTTAAAGTGTTGTTCCACACTATAGATAAAAAAAAATATTATTCTAGGGTACAATTTATTTTGTTCAGTATTTATTTCAGCTATTGTAACCTACTTTTTTAACCTATTTTTCACAAAAAAAAAGTTAAACGCCTTAATAGGCTTTACACTATCAATACTCTAAGAATTATCAGAGCGGCGAATCACTTTGAGCGTTATCATTGAATTATAAACTTAGTAATCAGTCAGGTATGAAGCGACAACAGAATTTATTGCTAAAATAAACACGCTTAAAACTATTTTAAGAAGATATGATATTTTTAACGTTTTTTTTAATTTATTACTTTATATGGATTACAAGTATTAATTACAATAATTAGACAATAAAAGAAACCACAAAGGTTTATCTCGAGTACTGAAACTGTAAAATGAAAATATAATTCAATACTCTGAGTGGGAATCAAACCTACAACCGTTGAAAAAAATATCATTCAGTGCTTCCCTACTATACCAAGTGGTTAAAAACTATAATATAAAACCAAAAATGGAACCTATAGTGATTTACATATATTTGGCTCTATTTTGTCCTTGCATATCACATAAGTATTATGATTGTTTTATCTTATTATATTAGAGGTCATCGTGCCCCACTGGGACGTTTCCCGACACGAAATGACTTTAAAATAGGGCGGAAAGCAGAGAACGGAAACTCTCATAACACTAAGTTATTGAGGTTACTCACTCAACACGCAATCCCTCAAGAATTCAGCGAAAAATGGCGAGTGGACGTATCTTAATGGGGAACGGAGTGTCTTAACACTAGCTTCCCGGGTTCCCTCTGCCTACTCTGTATTGTACGGGATGCTGCGTGAAGCTAAAAAAGAATTAATTGAATTAACTTACTTTATCTATCTATGATGATGATTAAATTTTTTTTGCATGTTTGCTACACAATCGTGTAGCGGATTTGGATAAAAAATTAACTTAAACTTAACTTAACTTAGCTTCACGCTTTATCCCTTGCGGGGTAGTCAGAGAGAACGGAGCGCCAAACGCTACGGTCTCTACATACCACTTTCGCCTCGTCCACTGTCATCAACCTCTTCATACACGCCCTTCGGGGGGTCCTCATGCTTTTTACGTGACCTTCCTCCAGTATCTTTGATACTGTGTTTTCGAAGGTCAACCGAGGTCTCCCCCTACCTTTCTTACCGCTCACTTTTCCATCATAAATCTTTTTTGCCATTCTTTCATCACTCATTCGTTCGACGTGCCCAAACCAGCTGAGCACGTTCTTCTTCATTCTCACCGTGACATCCTCGCTAGTACCTGCCATTCTGTGTACCTCTTCATTGCGGATTCGATCAGCTAAGCTGACTCCGCATATCCTACGAAGAGATCGCATCTCCACAGCATTCATCTTTCTTTCATTCTTCTTCTGTAATACCCACGTTTCGCTGCCGTATAACAGAGTCGGTACCAAAACTGCATTGTGTACGGCCAAACGCGCAGCTGTGCTGACGTTTCGCCGTCTCATCAATGCAGCTAAGGCTCCGTTAACCTTGTTACCGGCAGCAATACGCCTTTCCACATCCATCTCGTATCTTCCATCTCTACTGAACATACTTCCCAAGTATACCACTTCATTCACTTGTTCTAATATCTTACTATTTACACTGATCTTACATTCCGTCCTTTCTTCATCTCTTTCAAAAATCAGAACCTTTGTCTTATTCACATTGAGGCTTAGACCATTATATTCACACCCTTCTTTCAGAGTGGTGACCAATGCCTGCAACTCGCATTCTGATGATGCAATAAGCACTGCATCATCTGCGTACAGCAGGCAATTCACATTCAGGTCACCTACTTTCACTCCCATATCACTTTGTTTCACTCCTTGGAGACAGCTATCCAAATACAAATTGAACAACCAAGCTGACATGGCGCAACCTTGTTTAACACCCGATCGGATGTCAAACCAGGGCGACATGCCAGCTCCTACTCGCACGCAGGCTGAGTGATCTCTGTAAAGAGACTTTACAGCCTGCAGCAAGGGTCCGCTCACATTGTACCGGGGTAGTATCTCCCATAATTTCGCTCTTACAACTCTGTCAAACGCCTTTTCCAAGTCCACAAAAGCACAGAAAACTTTTTGGTTAACGGCCAAAAATTTTTCCGTGATCATGCGGAGGGAAAAGATCTGATCCATACACCCTCTTCCAGGTCTAAAGCCTCCTTGGGCCTCCCACAACAGCCTTTCAGATCTCTCTTGCATTCTTCTCGCTAAAACTTTAGCATAAACTTTACTACCTAAGCTAATCAAACTGATAGCCCTATGGCTTGCGCAGTCTATCTGTGAACCTTTGCCTTTATACAAAGGCACGATGACTGCACCTCGCCAATCGTCTGGGACCTCCCCTGATTTCCAGCATAAATTGCACAAAAACCAGAACAAGTCCAAGACGCGTGGCCCACCATATTTGATCATCTCGGCAGTAACTCCATCTGCTCCCGCTGACTTACCACATTTCAAACTTCGTATTGCACTCTCAACTTCTTTTACACTGATTTCGCCATCAGCTACATCAAGACTCAGCGTTTCGCTGCTACTTGAGACTGAGGCGTCATCACATTCATACATCTCCTTGTAAAATTCCGCCCATCGCTGCAAAACGTGTGGTTGTTCTGTTAGAATTTCACCGTCCTTCGAAAGCACCCCTTTCATTCTACAGGCTAACGAGCAACCTCGAGAAACACTAACTTCTCTCCAGAAAAGCTTCGTATTTTCCTTGAAGTTGTTCGTTAACCTTTCATCTCTTTCATTCTCTGCCTTTTCACGCTTCATCTTGATCAGTACTTTCGTCTGGTGCTTTTGCAGCTTATACTCTTTCTTTTTTATCTCTCTCATACTTTTATCTTTACCAGAGGCTTTATAATCCTGCCATGCCTTCTTCTTTCTTTCTACTGCATCTTGCACTTCATCATCCCACCATTCATCACGCTTTTTGCTAAAGCCCCTTTTACCTTTACCACATACCTCTATCGCTGCTTCCTTCATACAATCCCTAAGGTTCTGCCAGCATACTTCAATATTTCCATTTCCAGATTCACTGCTGTCTAGCTTTTTGGAAACTCTTTCTTGATATTCCTTTCTAGTCGGTGGATCTTGAAGCTTCCAGCTTCTTATGCGGTAATTCGACTCCAAGTCTGGACACCTCGTGTAGCTGCGCCAACCCGCGAACAGACCCCTTATTCTAGCAACGACTAGATAGTGGTCTGTTCCCAGATCAGAACCCCTAAACACTCGTGTGTCCATGACTTGGCTTCGAATACGCTGATCCACTAGGAATAAATCAATCATACTTTTCCCTTCCGTTCGCTCCCATGTATACATGTGAATTTGTTTGTGGTCAAACATAGTGTTTGCCACAAACAAATTCCTTTCCTTGCAAATTTCCAATATAAGCTTTCCAGCCTCATTTATTCTCTTGTCACCATACTGACCTAACACTCCCTCGTAACCGCTTCGCGCAGTTCCGACCCATCCGTTCAAATCGCCACATATTATTAATTTTTCATTCCCTCTAACGCTACCTAGAACATCCCTGACACTCTCCCAAAACTCCTCGAGTTCGCTTAATAGAGCTGAGGATACTGGCGCATACGCCACTAACAAGAATACTCTTGTTAACCCCAGCTTGAAGCGAACCCAAAGCAGTCTCGGGTTGATCGCCTTGTATTCAACCGCTGCACTAACCAATCGAGAGGACAATAACACACCTACACCTTGACAGCCCCGCTCGCTCTCTGGTACGCCGGCCCAGAAAGCGACCCGACTGCCTGGCAAATCGGTCGTGTCATTGCCCTTTCGCTTGGTCTCTGTCACACAAACGACATCCAAATCTCTATCATCCATCACATCTAATAATTCATTCATCTTTTCTTCCATCCCTCCTCTTACATTCCACGTAGCTATTTGTAGCTCCGTCCTCCACCTCCCGCCGTTCCGGACATGGCGTGTTGGGTGGCGGTCCCCAACGCCGCATTCGTCGCCACTTGACACACCAGCGGGGACGCACTGGTGCGCGTCGCCTTGGGGGGACGCCCTATCAGTGCGCTCTCTCGAGGTGCACGTGGCGGATGGAACGTTGCAGCCCTCGTAAGGGCTGGCAGGGGTCGCTGCGAGCAAGCCTTCCATCTTGGACCCCCAAAATTTATATGTTAATATTTTATAACTAAGCATAGGATATTTTATCTAGGACAACGACATGGCCTAACGAGCGTTTTAACTAATGCTCCACTCGCGGTTTCGCTCGCGTCGATTAAACATTTTTCGTCTTTACTCTGATGTAATTATTTTAATATGTATCTACTACGCGCACGGGCACGCGCGGCTTTGCACTTATTTGCACCCTTAGGGGTGAATTCTAAAAAAACCACGAAACACGTACTCCATAAAATATTTTTAACAGTCTGAATTTAATTTTTTATAAAAATCGGTGGCGATTTAAAGATTTTGCCATACAAACCCCTAATTTGCACCCTTAGGGGGTGAATTCTAAAAAACCATGAAACACGTGTTTAATGAAATGTTTTTAAGAGTCTGAATTTCAAATTTTATAAAAAATGCAGCCGATTTCAAAAAAAATCCATACAAAAGTTTCAACTCCTATTTCATCCCTTTAGCGTTAAAATTTTTCAAAATCCCTTCTTAGTGGATGTCCAGATTATGAAAATAAACATCTGTCCCGATTTCACGTTTCTACGCACAGCGGTTACGGCTGTGCGTGCGTCTTACCTCAGTCAGTCAGGTACATGTCCTTTTATATATATAGATTATACATAAAAACATTCCACTAGATAATTGTCTTTTCGTGTTACTTCGTTTCGCGAGTATCTAAACCGTACATCAACTTACTACCGAACAATATTTTTCAACTTTTGAAATTAATATAAGAATATAACATAAAGATATTATATTGATTTTATATATATCTTTAACTTCACGCTGTATTTTTAAGACTTTCCG
Organism: Heliconius hermathena; assembly: GCA_013403705.1. Classification (NCBI taxonomy): domain Eukaryota; kingdom Metazoa; phylum Arthropoda; class Insecta; order Lepidoptera; family Nymphalidae; genus Heliconius; species Heliconius hermathena. Next base: position 1,338,377 of record JAAIXJ010000056.1, read on the forward strand.
TTTTCCACGCAATGTCCAGTATTTGAACTCTCTTTGTCTTTTTACCAGAGCGAGAAAATGAAAATATATTCTTCTCTCGAGTTATCTCGAGAGAAGAATATATTTTCATTTTGAATTATTTCAACCTACAACCATCGCATTTGTAGGCAGACTGTGGTCCACATCGATGCTATAAATGTAAAATATTTTTAGGTCTTCCTAATAGTGAAATTGTTTGTTTTATAATAACATACTAGTAGATACTAGTACTTTTTATGTATATAAGCGATGGGTCGGTAACTTACTTGCCAATTAATTACAAATAAAAACAACATGTTCTTATTGTACGTAACATTTATTACTATTACAATATGTTAGTTTAATACATTGATATAAGACCATTAAAAATATATAAAATTTATTTAAAGTGGTCTTTGTTGGCTCCAATCAAATTTCTTCTTCTTTCTGTCCGTCTGTCTGTTTAAACTTTGAGGCCAGTTATCAATAGCAGCACGCACTCTATCTATGGGAAAATTCTATATTGCCATTCGTACGGATTGTTTTAGGGACACCAAATTATCATGGCGTTTAGAGCAAGTTTTACTTTCTAAAACTGACCATAAATCATAATCCAGTGGAATAAGATCTGGACTAGATGACGGCCAGTCTTGAGCTCTGATGAAGTCAGGAATATTCGTTTCTAATCAAGATGGGGTAGATCGAGCTTTACGACCCTGAGCCGAGTCTTGTTGCAAGGACCATTCTTGGTTATTGAACATGGTGTTAGTAACTACCTTCTCAATAATGGTATCTTGATATACTTCTGCCGATTTGTTGATATCTTTTTCACAAAAATATGGCTCAGTAATTTGTCCATAGCTAACACCCCACCAAAGCATTACTGAAATACTCTGTTGACTAATTGGGAAGATTCTTTAGAGCTTTCAGCATAAATACGGTCATTTTATTTGTTAAAATATTGCACAATTGTAAAAAAAAATCATCCTTAAATACTTTTTTTGGGCCTCCTTTTGCGTGCCGCTTAAGTAGCTGCTTTGATTTTATTACCCTATTCTTTTTTAAATTATCAGTTAAGAAATGACCAGTGCGTCTTTTATAGGTAGCAAGTCTTTAAATATTTTTTCCCTTACTGTTCTGACCTAACGGAAGGCCGGCCATGAACAGTCAGATGTGGTGTAGGTTTCATTGTACCTATCTATAGCCCGGTACACAAACATTTGACTAATACCAAGTGTATGGAGGATTTAAAAAAATATATAATATTTGTCTACTTTATGTAACGTAATTACAGCGATTCGGTTCTCCTTATCATCCCACTTCGTATTAATATAACAAAATATTTTACAATATATTGGCGCCAAAAAAAGGAAACACAATGAACAATCGTATAAAAGTGTGATTCCAAATTCAAAAGTAATATTTTGTATATTTTTATTTGTAGTCAACTTCACGTTTGTAACAGTATTTATTGCCAGACTAAGTATAAGAGACTATTTAAAATGCTTCATGATCATGGAAATTGATAGGAAGGTATTTTATGGATAGAACAATACGTCATAAAAGAAAGGTTTTTAGAAAATATATATGTTTAAAGAAAATAAATCAATAAAAAGTGAGAAAAATCATAAAATGAAACTATCTATAGCTAACCTCAGGGCGGCCATGACTTATTTCTATAAGTACTGTATATTTATATGCTAGCCAGATCTCCCACGTTCCGGACACGAGTATGACAACTGGATAGTACTGAGCTAATAAGAAAATACGGCTACAATTTAGAGGTTTACATGGAAATTTTATTTAAAGTGCAAGTATTTTGGCAAGATATACCTACATATATAAAATCTTGTGACTCTGTGACTGAATGACTGACACACAACGCACAGACGAAAGTATGATAGTAGTAAGAACTTAGAAAGTTAAAATTTGGCATGTAGATAGGATAGGGAGTGTAGGTGAGAACTAAGAAAGGATTATTTGAAATTAATTTCTAGAATAAGAAATTCTATATTTTATATTTCTTCAATTATTTTACAAACATTAAAAGAAGGAAAAAGAGGATAGATCATACGATTGGAATTTCTTTGCATCAATAACTATAGAGTTAGCAGTATTAATTAATTATTTTAAGAGGTAAAAGTAATAGCATAGGATCGGCCACTGGTGCACACATGCATAATTAACTGAACTCTAGTAGGAAGTTAGAAACGTAAAACAGTCAGGTTAATGAAATGCAATTAATGTAAATCTTATTTGCTTGCAAGTAGTAGCCGACATATTTACATATTACTTATCTTTAATTAAAAAGAGGCCGTCGTTGTGCAGTGGCGCAAATACAACGGTTTTGGGTTCGACCCCTGCTCGAGGGATGAGTTATTATTTGTTAATATTTTTATTTCTTCGCAGTGGTAACAAGGCAAAGCGCGGCGACAGGGATAACCTACAAACGATGAATGAAATGAATGAAAAAAATATAATTATATTAACTGGGAGTTAATATAATTGTATTTTTATATACATATGTGACATCTGACACAGTCTTAGTGGTAATGGAACCAGAGCCTGAATCCAACGAAAGAAAATTTTCAATTTGGACCAGTTCATTGAGATTATCGCGTCCAAGCGAACAAACTGTTCCACGTTATTATACTAAGTATTGATGTTGATACCCTGTCAAAAGAAATTGGATCTAAAAACCACCTCGTTCTATGGCGATCATTAATAATAACTTATACACATAATAAAAAAAACATAGACTCGTATAGATGATTCTTAGGCATATCTATATTTGAACGTCCTTTTCGTGCAATTTACTCACAATATTGCAATGACACGAGGCAACGAGGCAAACAGCGGGAAGCGCGATAATTGGATTAAAACTAAGTGATATTATATTACTTATATTATACGTCTGTGAAATTGCTAAGTAATTGTAAATTTTTCTTGTAAATATTAAGGACATGATGGCGCGTCTGTGTGTACTTGTATTAAACACATGGCATTGGCATCAATATTTGTCTTGTCCATTTTTTTATTCTTTAGCATTAATATTATAAAGCTGAAAAGTGTGTGTTGGTTAAACGCGCTAACGTCGGGATCTAAAAGCGAAACTTCATTGTTTGAGTATTAGAACCTTGAATAAGTTACTGCTGTTTTTTTTTGTTTAAAAAAATTTAATTTAAAATATAATGCTTACAATGACATTACTCAAAGTATTGTCCATCATTAGAGACCACTTTCTCCCATCTCTCTGGTAGCAATTGAATCCCCTGTCGGAAAAACGACTCATCTTTCGAGGCAATCCAGGAATCAAGCCATTTTTCGGCTTCTTCAAAAGAATGGAAGCGCTGCTCGCTTAAACCGTGCGCCATCGACCGAAACAAGTGGTAATCGGAGGGGGCTATGTCCGGTGAATACGGCGGGTGGGGTAGAACTTCCCATTGAAGTGTTTCCAGGTAAGTTTTGACTGGTTTTGCCACATGTGGCCGAGCATTATCATGTAATAAAATCACTTTGTCGTGTCTCTGCTCGTATAGTGGCCGCTTTTCTTTCAGAGCGCGACTCAAACGCATCAACTGAAGTCGATAGCGAGCTCCCGTGATAGTTTCATTAGGTTTAAGCAGCTCATAATAAATTACGCCCTGCTGATCCCACCAAATGCAGAGAAGAAGCTTAGAACCATGGATATTTGGTTTTGGCGACGATGTTGATGCGTGACCCGGCATGCCCCACGATTTTTTTCGCTTTGGATTGTCGTAGTGAATCCACTTTTCATCCCCAGTGACGATACGGTGCAGAAAACCTTTTCTCTTTTGCCGTTGAAGCAACAATTCACACATGAGAAAACGTCGTTCTACGTCTCTCGGCTTCAACTCATACGGCACCCAATGCCCTTGCTTTTGGATCATTCCTAACGCTTTTAAACGTTTTGAAACTGTTGACGCATCTACTTGTAACGTTTTCCCGAGCTCTACTAACGTCTGACATGGATCTTCTTCAAGCAATGCCTCCAATTCTGTCTTCAAATTTTGTCGGTGCTCCAGAACGCTCTTTGTCTTCAAGGTCAAAATCATTACTTTTGAAGCGCCTAAACCAGTCTCTGCACGTTGTATTCGACAAAGCATTGTCTCAACGAGAATTCTGTGTGCTTCTGCTGCAGATTTTTTCTGAATAAAGCAGTGCAATAAAATTCCCCGCAAAAACACTTTATTTGGCACAAAAGTATACATTTTCACAAAGGGAAAATAAATATGTAGTTGACACTGTAGTAAACACTATTCTACTATAATTTGAGGTTACATATAGTACTATTTTGGTGATTCGTTACCGTACGAAATTCCATGCACAGAGTGCCGCAACACCATCTTTCAAAAAACGGCGTGAACTTATTCAAGGTCCTAATATTATCCTTGTGTACTACATACAAACTAAATAATTAATAAAAAAAATAAAGAAGAATCCCAGGAGCATTTTAGATTTTTATACCTTTTAATTCCAAATAAAAAACATATTTTTATATTTAGTTTAATTTATCGAGGAAGGCAGTAGTACAATACTTATCGACACTTAAAATGTGTCATGTGTCAAACACAACGCAGGCGGTGCCGCACGTACGACCCAGTAGCTAACATCGATGTAAAATAATAGGTATTACTAACCCTCTATGTTTATATATTGTATTAAAAGAGAACCAGGTATTTTACCTGGTTCTCTTTTAATGCATTTTTCATGCATTTTTCTGTTATGTAATATTATCTTTTTTTACCGTACAACCTCTCTCGTGTGTTCTCCATTCAACGTGACATTGGCGAATTGATTTTGTGCTCAACTGGCACGCTCGGAACGCCAGAATAAAAAGAACAGAACAGAACAGACCCAGTAGTAGGCACCTATATAATATTCTTGAGTGTCTCATTGACATAGCCATCCAATTTTCAAATACTTTTCGTCCGATTTATCAAAATATATTACGTTGTACGGCGGAACGGAACTCAACGCTACATTTTCTGTACACAACTATTAAAGCCCTAAGTAGGGATCGAACCTTTTTGATTTTTTCATATACAACTTTATACTTCACATTTTTTAAATTTTTTTAGCTTCATGCTTTGTCCCGCACATAGCAGGGTACCCTAAAACACTACGTTTCCATCAAAATACTTCCCCACTTCCGGCGAATTCTCGCGAAATCTCGAACTATCGCGCATTACAGTCGCTTGTACCCCTGCGCCACGACGGCCTCCAATGAAATATAAAACTTATTAAATAATTTACTTATATACTTGTTACTTTGATAGTCAAACTAAAAAATATATCTATATATAACTTTGATATGTTTGCGTAAGAGAAGACAGAAAAACAGTTTTTTTTCTTCTTTATTGATTAACGATTAAGGACACAATAAAATATACCTAAAACATTTTAGTGGAAAAAATATATTATATTGTGTACCTATTATATGTTTTTCTTTTAAATTGCTTGGTCGACATATACATAATGTTCTCGACCTAACAATTTAACAATTGAATAGCGTACTTGAGTAACGTACAAAAAAAATTAAAGCAATAGTTTATATTATTGTTCGTTGGTAACGTATATTTTATACTTAAGTAACATAAAGGTCGCCAACGGTTATGAGTTCGTTTCGTACCCATGGATAGACGTTATTATCGTTTTAACACTTTGCTCTGCTAGACTAAAAAAAGTAACACGGGCGCCGTTGTGACAGAGTGGGATATTTTTTGGTTGCAAATGCTTTATCGATACACTTAACTTATTTTCACTTTTGGCTTTGGTCAAAAAGTGCAACATAAAGATCTGCAACGTATTGCACACTGTTGCGAAAATAAAATTATTTCCTGTCCTCTCAGCCGTATAATATTTAAAATGTAAGCCAAACGTGATTTTTTTAATTAACGTTAATGTTTTTTTATTATAGTGTCTAAACGGAATGTCTTAAAATTATCCAAGGCTCCTTCTGTCTATCCTGCTACGAGAAAACTCGTGAAGCTGTTTCCTTTTATAAAGTCATTGTATGCAGCTAAACAATTCAACCGTGCTAGAATAGAGTCTATTTAGTGTCGAAAAACCCAGAGCCTTTAAAAACGTATAAAAATTTGAACGTAGGGGGATTTTATACGTTTTCTAAATAAGTATTTTTCTATCCTAAGTGTGGATTAACACTTTAAAAATGTTTAAAAAATTTAAATAAATAGTATTCTCTCTTGCCAAGCGATAATTCTTAGTAATTATCTTTGGGTAGCGGAAATTTGTAAAAATCTCCCTACAGAGATGCTAACAACATAAATAAGTTGTAACAAGCGTATAAAAATTTCGACGTAGCTTGATGAGAACGTATGGCTTAGTGGTCAGAGCGCCTGGTCGGTTTCCAGGAGGCGCGGGTTCGAGTTCCGCTATGTTTAAATTTTTATACGTTTTCTAAATAAGTATTTTTGTATCCTAAGTGTGGAATAACACTTTAAAAATAATACGCACTATTTAAAAATTTATTTGAAAATTGTAAAAATCTGTATTAATATGCAAATCATTGAATTCATTTCGATATTTATTTACATGACATGGTCAATCCAATGTGCTCTATAATCAAACTATTCTACAAAGTTAACTGTTAACTACAAAGATAACTATTCATAATTACACAAATTTATGATTTACAGGTAATTATGCAGTCAGAATTTTTTCTAAATTACATTTCCTTACTTTGGAATTATTATAATAAATCTGAACATAAACACACAAAAGTATACATATCATACTTAAACTTCGTGCCACATTGTCATCTAACAATGTAAGCCCTAGAAAATATCTCTAGATACATCTATGACTGTATAATGTACCTATATGTATAATAAACAAATATTATTGAAATAAAGATTTTTAAGAACTGTTACAGTTTATTGATCTTTTTTAATTTTACACAACATATAAGCAGCTTTAATATATAATAAGTAAATAAATATTGTTGATTTTTGTTATCTCTTCAATATTTTAAATCAATAATCTTACCCATAAAAAACAGGCATAGTAGAGTTTGCAGTTTTCTTCTTGTTAACATTTTAAGCAGCTCGTGTAGAAAAATCACTTTACATAGTTTATTTAAAGAAAAAAATAATTTAGTATGTTTAAGTTCCATATTTAACGGTAGTACAGCATTACTAATAAATTACATTACTATTTAAATTATTTTAAATTAGGCTAAGCACATTTATTTTTAACAGATTATTTGCACATTGAATGATAAATTCACATACTTATCATACAATAATAATTATATACACACAAATAATTGTAGTTTTTATGTTTCTAATTATTATATACAAATACCGGCAGAACTAGTTTATCGTGTTTGATAAAACGGAAAACACGTACACTCACAACAAAGTTACGCGCCAAACTGCTTCGATAACGCTTATGTTTTTTTTCATGCTGAAGTAATCTTGAAAAATTGACATAGGGCCATGACTCATAATTTTTTAGATTATATTTTATTATTTTTGTACTAAAATATATTTAATATATTTACTTTAATTACTATATATTATATTATGTTTATTGTAAAATAATTTTATATTATTTAAGATTTTTTTATTAATCATAAAAAAACTAATACAAATTTAACCTGTATATTTTGATAATCTGTTATGTGTATATCTGTATTGAAAGTTATATCTATATAGTATTAATATTGTTAATATTAAAATATTATGCTCATATATTAAGTTCAAATAGTTGGTATTAAAGAAGTACGCATACAACTAAAATAAATATTAATAAATTATTAATTATCTGTCATGTAAATATGTAGTTGAAATATCTGCGATATATGTGGATAGATATATTTGTTACACATTGCAATTTCCAGTTATCATTCGTACAACAAGCCGGAAAAGCGAAGAAATAGGTGAATCCAGAATGAAGAAGAAGATAGAAAAATATATAACTGAAAATATCGAAAAATATTGAAAATCCAGATTATATTCATAAATGTTTTATTTGTAACAAAAATATATTGTTTTTCCTTTTTACGATTCAAGCTCATGACGCCACTATGACGCATTTGATTCGTGCCCGCACGTTATAATAATGGGTTTAAATCCCTTATGGAATGTTTATGCTGCTATATTGTTGTTTACAGAACCACGCACAATATCTTTTGTATGTGATCTACAAAGTAGAGAGCAGATTTGTCAGCGAACTACCAGTTAGTTGTACCACTGAGAAGACATTTTTATTTAATTTTTATTTATTTATCACAATTTATCCAGAGCATTTGGTACGTACGTACTTACGCATCAGGTAAGTACACATTACACTCCTTCTTTCCACATTCTGCGATGTGTCAGTGTTGAGTGGCGAATCATGCTGCCGTGTTTTGTTAGCACGATAATGGAAACAATTTAAGCATAATCATTTCTATGAAAGGGGATTTAATCCACATTCATCGTATTTACTATCAGACGCTGCTCTACAACAACAGGGCTGAGACGTTATTTGTAGGAAATTTATTAAATTATTAGCATTTTAGAGGCCAGTCGTGGCGCAGAGGCATAAAATGTGACTGTAAAATCGACTAGTTGTGAATTCGGTCTCCATTTGCGGAAATGAAATATTTATTTAAATCTATATTTTCAATTTTTGCTCTGGAGTCGAGGCAAAGCGCAGCGATGAGTTCCGCCACTCAACACTCAATGCCGCCATAATTCGGCGGAAAGTGGGAAACGAAGTGTCTTATCACTAGATTCCGTGTGGCTAACCTGCTGCGTACGGGATACAGCGTGAAGTTGATTTTTTTTATTGATTAGCATTTTAAAAGCATGTTTTATAAGAAATAAATTATTTTTATAATAAGAAAAATGTATGAGACGTATGTTTTGATAAAAAAATGATGTTTTTTTTATTATTTGACATAATTATTATATATATTATAGACATTATACTTAGAATATTATTTCGTTCATTTTCACGATTGTAAATGTATATGAAATGTATTTTAAACGAGCGGAAGAATTAGATTTACTTTATTTCCAGCGTAGCGTTATTAATATTTGTAATTTCATATTATACAATAGTGCTGTTGTGTTGTGAGAACAGTCGTGGCGCAGGGGCACAAGCGTGCGACTGTAAACGCGACAGATCATGGGTTCGGTTTCCACTCGAGGAAAATGAAATACTTGTATTTAAAATTTTCATTTCTTCTCTCTGGTAACGAGGAAAAGCGCGGCGTTAAGTTCCGCCACTCAACACGGAATGCCTCCAAAATTCAGCGGAACGTGGGGAACGGAAGTATTTTAACGGAAACGAAGTATCTTAATACTAGGTTCCCAGGTTCCTCTGCGTGCCCTGCTATATGCGGTATGTAGCGTGAAGCTGAAAAAAAATATAGATTTAGTGTTGTATAAAGCGTTTTTTTATTAAACCTATTTTTAACCCCGAAAGTGTTTTATAAGTTTGACATGTCTAGATATGTGTGTATCTGTAAGTATAGGTGCAGCGTAACTCCCAAACCGATTCTCATTTTTTTTTTGGTTTGAAAGGTATTTTAATCGAGAGCGTTCTCAGCTACTATTAAATTAAATACTTTCAGCCGTTTGCAGATTATCAGCCCTTTTCTAGTTGCTTTTAACGTTCCGTACCTTTTTAAGGAAAAAAGAAACCCTTATGTTTGAAACCTTTGTTGTTCGTCCGTCTGTCTGTCTGTCAAGACCCTTTATCTCAGGAACGCTTGGAGATATCGAGTTGAAATTCAAACCATATTTTCAGATCTACGGCTCCATGATTTTCTGAAAAAAAAATTCTACATTTACTTAAAAAACGTATATTTGAACACTATCAAGGGGATCCAAATTCATAGAGTACTTCCGGTTGACCTATAATTATGAAATTTGGCAGCTAGCATCTACAGGTTTTTTAATTTGATTTGATAAACCGCTAGTTCAAATGAATTATCAAATAAAAGGGCTGAGCTAAGCCTGAATTTCAAAAAATCTCGAGACCTCCAATTTTTTATGGAACCCTCGGATATAGCAGGTACGGTAAAAGTATTTGTAACTTCATTTATAATATAAACATACATCTACATAAGTTCTGAGTCATAAACAGAAAGAAATACAGATTTATTTACGTAGTCTATTTAATTGTAATAAAGTAATTTAAAAATGTATGTTTATTGTTTTGTAAAATATATATAGCAGGACATAATGGATACAGAAGTCTTAATGTTTTTAAAATTTACTTTAGTTGTCAAAAATATTTTCTTTTATAATTCTTTTTCAATTTGATATAGTCGTGACGCGGCAAGTATCTGACTATATTTAAAATTACATTAGTTGCATTTTGGTAAGGCAAAACATGTCCTTGACATCCACCATCCAACATTCATTGCTATTAAAACATTCATTAAATTTTAAAATAACACATAAATTTACACTTTAGTGTCGATGAAAAATTTTAATATATATCTAATATAATGAAATATATCAAGCTTAATAATTTAATCGAATAATTCTTTAAAATTATGAAATAAACAAAAATGTGAGAAAAGATTTTAAAAAAGATTTTCTTTAGAATTTCATGGTGGGCTTTAGTAAAGACTGACAGATTTACTTTACAATTTAAGATAAGTTCTCCCTCTTCTTCTTCCTCTCCTTTGGAGAATCTTATCTAAAATTATAAAAGGGTCTTGGAAATGGAAAGGCGCTTGCATGCTTGTCATAAAAATGCTTTTTAATCGTAACTACATTTGTATAATACAAGTTGTTAATTTTGTTATAATATACAAATATAATATTAAAACCTCAATTTCCTTTGTATGGTTTATCTTTGACCGATAAAACTTGAGCGTATTTTAAGAATGAGCTTTATGCGTGGAGCTATTAATAAATTTGTGAGTTGAAAACAGACGCACACCAAATGTTGATAGATAGCGATGGATTCTGAACGAGATAAACGTTAAATAAATATTCATATTATTTAAAACAAGTGCGAGTCGGACTCGCCCAACTAGGATTCCGTACCAATTTCAAAATTGTCGTTCAACGGAAAGTACAATTTATAAAAGATGAAAATATTAACTTTGTAGGCGTACGCACTCATTGTGTTTGAAATGAAATACAATTATAAGGTTGTAATGATTTTTTTCTATGGAATACCTATAAATTTTCACTGTTTCCTTTATTTGTATTATAAGTTCTCACATGCGGCGTTGAGTTCCACCACTCAACACGCATTGCCTCCAGGATTGAGGAGTGTCTTAACTCTAGGTTCTCATATCTGCCCCTTCTGCATAAAAGAATACTGCTATGCAGAATGTGAATGTAAAAAAACATAACGGCGAGCGAAGACGTCGCAGTAGGTACATCCTGAGATTAGCGCGTTCAACTGAACAAATTCTGCTACTTTATAATATTAGTATATATTTATATACTTAGACTTGCATATTATGTGGGGATCGTAAGCTGGTAAACCTACATCATAACATAAGATTTACTTTAAAATAATAAAAGGATAAAGCAACTTAAGATCATCTATTTGTAAAATTGTAATAATGCATATTGTGATAGTTGGTTTAATTTTTTTTTGAAAGTCTTTACCTTGCTACGTTATATCCCACATATAGCAGGGAAGCCTGAGGGAACATCTTGTTAAAACACTCTGTTCCATCACCCGCATCGCCCAACTTCCGAGACATTGCGTTTTTAATAAATTAAGTAAAAAAAACTTTTAATTAGAATTAACTTTTAGTAACATTGAAAACAAAGAACGTCTACTTAAAGTAATAAGAAAAGTTGTTATAGTTAGAAGCCATCGTTGTGTAGCAACAAAGTGTCTGACTGCAAGGGCTCATTTTCAATGGTCGTTACAGCACGTATTCTGGGTGCGGGAGAGTTCTGTTGACGCATGCCGTAGGGATAAGCAAGTGTCATTTGTCATTAGTATGGCAGATTCCCTTTCACGCATACCATAAAGACTACACCACGTTTGCCTTACACTTTTTGAAGTGTCTTAACATTGGGTTCTTTTTACCTACATAATTATGTAATACAGCAGGAAACTATAAAAAAATAAGGTTAGACAAGTGAGGTAGGGGAAGTAGCACAGTATCGATGATATTGGAGGAAGATCATGTAAAAAGCACGAGGACCCCTGAAAGGCATATATGAAGAGTATGATGAAAGTGAACGAGGTGAAAAAGGTACCTATGCGGGCCATAGCTTCATTCTCTATGGCTACCCCGCTAGGGAAACAGTGAAGCTAAAACAAATTACATTATTGACTTATACTAACACCCTACAGCGTATATTGTAAACGTTGCTTGCTTAATCAACCAATTCTGTGATAATAGTGTTGCTAACAAAATTACAAACCTCTGTGACCTAGCTGTAAACAAATACCAATATTTACTCTGTTAGAATCAAACAAACTTCAATATGTAATTGATACTGAAATACGAGGAGGGTATAATTTCTTTTATTTTGTAAGTATATTATATCAAATTCAAAGGCATTGTGTACCTAAGTGATTTGTAGATGCATCCATTCAGTATGTAGAATTAAAATTATAATTTATAATGTTATTTTTTTTGTAGTTTAATAATTGTATAATATATATATGTATACTATAAAAGATATGAAGAATTTGTTTAAATAAAAAGAAAACAATTACGATATATGTAAACTCACAATACCAAAATTAAAATGTTATTTACCTTTTTAATCTATGTACTTTAAATCTATGTACCTAAATGAAGTTTCAAACAATTCAATTAACAACTAGCATTTCATGATCGTTGTGCTTATTATCTTGTAAACCCTAGAATCAAATGATAAAAAAAATAACTTAAAAATTAAAGTATAAAATAATAATAAGGACTACGTTTAAGTTCCAAACTTATAGATAAATTATAATACTATATTCTCCAATATGCCGTAATTGAGACTGCCATCGATAGTGAATTCGATTGCCATTCAGGCATATTTAATTTTAATATATTTTCCTTTCTCCCTGACTAAACAAAAGACAAAAGACAAGACACAAGAGGAATAAGGACGATTACTGTGACAAAAAGATATCTTCTCTCTATATCTATACATCTATCTATAGGTAGATATATATAATAAAACAGTAAAAATGGCGTGTCTGTACATTGAATATATTTACAAAATAATAATTGAAGGGGTTTTAGGAACAGTAATAGAAATCCAAATCCACAAAAAAAATATCTGTTTGTCTGTTTGTACGCGCTAATCTCCGTAACTACTGGACGGATTTGAATGAACTTTTTTGTTACATAGCTATTAAGTCTAGGCAACATATAGGCTACAGTTTATTTTGAAAATCTGGATACCTGATGTGGAAACTTAACAGCCTGTCTAAACTATAAGAGATATAAATATAGCGTCTTAGTAAAAGTTGATCAACATAACAAGTATTTCCTGTCCACATAATAAAAATGAAGATCTGGAGCAGCTGATATGGAACCCTAACAGCCCAGCTTAACCTTAACAGATATGAATATAATGGCTTAGGAATAGTAGTTCTGCGTGGTCAGTGTTGAATGAAATGAGGTTATTATTCTGATCTAATAATTTAAAATAACATAAGCTAGGAGTACCTCCACGCGGTGAAGGCGGTAACAGTTGGTGTCTATTTGTTTTCTAATGATAAGTATATTATTGAAGACTTTGTCTCGCCCCTGAAGAATAAGTACAATATTTGATGGACGCTCGTACATCTCCAGATTAAGACAATTCTATCACTTTTATAGTCTTTTTCACCTATATCTACCCTCTTTTCCACGAGTTTGTTAATAGTATAATAAATAAATAATTAGCTTTACGTATCAATGCTCAATGTATATTATTATAAATATCAACATTGGTCGTATTTTCTAATTCAAAACAATCAAAAATCCTTATAGAAATTACGATATTGTAGAAAAAAATATATTAGGAGTCATTATAGTTGTCAGTCAATTCTGTTTATCAAATGAGTAATCATGTAATTCAAGCGAGCGAAGCCGAGGGCGGACCGGTAGCTTTCAATAAGATGTTGTCAGAGTTTATCTGAAGCTATTTCATTTTGAGTACATTAATTAGATTAAACAATTGTAATATAATTAAATTCTGCTTGTCTACTGTGTATCTTATTTTAGTATCCTTTCCTTTATTCATTTACCAATACAAAATAATATTTAATAAGTTATAAACCTATGTAAGTATGTACCTATCTATAGACACAACTTTATTAATACACATAAAATAAAATCCAATTAAAAGTAAGCGCATGTAACTTGTATTAAATACATTAAAGGGAATCTATAAACAAAACATATTAGAGTGGTTTACTTCGAACTACAACTTTTCCATTTTCTTAAGTGTCTTTTTGTTATGACATTGGCGTCATATTGATTTTCTTTTTCAAATATGTCAACTTATGTTATGTTCTAAACGTTTCTTGTAAAATGAACTTAACGACCGTAAATATTGAATGTAAATATTGGGCTAGTGTTGCCATCATTTTATAAAATAAAATAAAAAAGAAGACTTATTAAATGTCTCAAGCATCAAAATATATGAACTTACACAATGCTATTTTTTGTTAAGTTGTAATAGTTAAATAAATCCAAGAAATAGTCGATTTTTGTAGGTCAAGTGTTGTCAAAAAAGATAATGAGCAATGAGCCCTTGTGGTGCAGGCGCACAAGTGGGGGGCGTGTGACTGTAACGCTACGGTTGTAAGCTCGATTATGAATGAATAAATTATTATATTTATGTTAATATTTCTTCGGTCTGGTACCAAGGTAAAAGTGGGGTTTTGAGTTCCGCCACTCAACACGCAATGCCTCGAAAAATCGGTGGAAGGTGGAGAACAGGGTGTTAAAACTAGATCTACCTACTCTGCTATATGCGGGATGCACAGTGAAATTGAAAAAAAAATAGGGCACAAGGCGGTGGAAAAATATCATAGAACTCAGAAAGGGTAACTCTACATTGAAGCATAGTGACTGTAAAGTCATTGTGTGTACTTTATTTGTATCTAATGGATGGAAAATGCAAACTGTCTTGTTAAAAGAAATATGTTTGATATCCTTTCTCTAAAATCTAAAAACTGAATTTAACCGACTTGCAATAATTGTTTTATAAAATTTTCCAGTGATACAGAGCTTAAGTGATAATACTATAATATGGCATCATCGAGGTGTTCAATCATCAATAATAGAGCTAAGACCTAAATAGTGGAACTTTCTAGAGGTTACTAGTAAGCCATTTGAGTTTAGGCTTATATAATTTATACAGTATTTCTAGCAATAGATGTAGAAAAACGTCTTTATAGTTTCTTTTAAATTTATTTTCAGCTTCACGCTGTATCCCACACACAACAAGGCAAGCAGGGAGTCTAGTAATAATATTAAATACTAGCGGCCTGCTCGCGGCTTTGCCCGCTTGAATTACATGATTATTCATTTAAGAAATATAAATATTACAAACAGCCTTAATTATTAATTAATTGATTTGGATAAGTACTCACAATATTATTTGTAAAATAACTTATATTAGCTCCTGTACAGTTTTTAAATTAGTAACATATATTATTAGTTAAATATATAATTGATATACAGAATATACGTAGAAAGCACGTTTTTGCTCCCAAAAGTTATTTTTTTATACGTTTCTTAAAAAAATATTAATAACATAAACGAACGAACGGACTGAAGAACCTATTCAAAATATTTCTTTGAATATTAAGTCATTCTTTATCACTGTGTTAAATAATTACGAATTAAGCTAGACTGTTACGAAGGTAATCTTCACCAACAATTCAATTTAGTTTACTTTGTAGTTAGTACTATGAACAATTGTACTTTAAAAACGTAACGTATCATGTGTAGTCAATAGATATCATTGCGTATGTTTCTTTTTTTTTTCAAATATAAATATCTTTAAAACTTTAAGTACATTATTTTTTGATAGAGTGTAGCGGTAACCTTTCCAAACTATATTTTCTTTTATGCACAGCGCCATCTATTTAAGATCCCATCGCAATTAGTGATAGCGTTACGTGTATGAAAGAGAGTATCAAGATTCGTTAGTACCTACTATTTTTGTCAATAGATAGCGTTACTTGTATCGATTTTTTAATATCTCAAATATTAACTTCTTGAAAACTTAAATACTTATATCTTTTGATAGAGTGAAGCGATTACAATGAAATAAACACTAAAAGCTACTTTGATTTATTTGTAATTTTTATGTATAAAAGTTGCTTAAATTTATTGTGTACTTTTTACGTGATACGTGTTCACATAAACAGACAAACAGATAAACAGACAAACAGACAAAAATTCCAAAAATGTTGGAAATGGATTCTGTTAATTATCCTTTAACACCCTGGCTAATTTTTTTTTAAATATTTTCAATGTACAGAAACGACTTTTCTACAGATTTATTATAATTATAATATAATGAGATAACTATATTATGGTAGGTATAGATATAGATTATAATGAGATAACCTTTTCATTAAATTGCAATAAAGCTTAAGCCGATATTAAACTGACATATTTACTGAGTCATACAAATGTACCTAAGTTAAGTATTTTTAATACTTACATCCAGAGCATTCATTAAATAAAAATTATAAAGGTTAGACTTTTGAATTATCTATAATAATGAGCTTAAGAGTTTTTATTTATAGCGTTCACAATTGTGTCATAATAAACTAAATAATGAAAAAAATAAATAAATCAAATCAATCAGCTTCACGCTGTATCCCGCACACTGCAGGGTAGGCAGAGAGAACCTAGTGTTAAGACACTCCGTTCTTCACTTTCTGGCGAATCTGGACGCATTGCGTGTCGAGTGGAAGAACTCAACGCCGCGCTTGTCCTCGACACCAGAGCGAAGAAATCGAGATATAAATTTAAGTAAATATTCCATCTCCTCGAGTGGGAATCGAACCCACAACCAGTCGGTTTTACAGTCACACTTTGTGCCCCTGCGCCACGGCTGGCCTCAATATCTTTATGCTTATTGTGAATTGAATAAAATAATTACTTTATTTAATTTATTCATAGCCGCATGTTTAGTTTTAAATACCTATATGTATGTTATTTTAATAATTAATTGAATACAGCTTGGACGCAACTTACTTAGTTACTTATATAAATACATATTTAAGCTTCACGCTGTATCTTCTCTTATTGTAGTATTAGTCTAGTTATATGGTAATTAGACAAATACGATGAACATAATTCACCGGAGTGGGAATCGAACCCACAACTATCAGGTTCATAGTCAGACACTGTGCTTCACGCTGTATCCCACACACAGCAGGGTAGGCAGAGGGAGCCTAAGAACCTAGTGTTAGGACACTGCGTTCCCCATTAACACACTTCCGTTTCGCCGAAATTCGGTATATTTAATATTTATAAATAAAATATTTTCGGATCTCTGTTCTAATTGATAGAGTAAGCCGATATAGATGCGAGAAGACAAAATATATTTTACAATAAACAATGCGGTTATGGCATTGTTTTGATAGAAAGCACTTGCGTCACTGAATTGATATTTAATCCTGTTATAAATAAATTATTTTTATGTCCTAAATCTGATAGGAATCGCTTCGATATCTTTACAACGGCATTTAGTTTTATTTACAAAAATATTTTTTTATGAATAATAATATGGAATTCTACTTCATTATCGGTTATATGCAGCTCGTTCGGATATGTGACTGATTATGGAAGCGCAAGCAATTAAGATATTACAAGCTTTGGCATTTTACCGAATACCAATTTATTAATTTTCACATAAGTAGCTACTGTAGCGTAATTTACATATTATTCGCTCATACCGTAGCGTTCAACAAAGTAATCTTTTCAAATCTAGGTATAACATTTCATTTATTAATTGTTATTGAAGTATAAACGGGTGTATAGATAATTATAAGTCCCCAATACTTATTATGTATTATATTTTCATTTCTTCGCTCTGGTGTCGAGGCAAAACGCGGCGTTGATTTTCACCACTCAACACGTAAGGCCTCCTGAATTCGGCGGAAAATGGGGAACGGGCTTTCTTATTACACACACACTGCAGGATAGTGTACCGCACACTGCAGGATAGGCAGAGGAAACTCCTCTGCCTATTCTACACTGTGCGGTATATAGCGTGAAGCTGATTTTTTTTTATAATACCAATAGACATGTGCTCAAGAATATCTATGTATAATATCTGTAGAAAAAACATCAGTCAATGCCAAGATCAATAATTACCTATTTAGAATTATTATCTAACCTTTTATTGAGATATTAAATTATAATATCCGTTTGCTCTTCAGCAAAGGCCTCCACCAACTCTTAAACCTATCCATGGCTGCCCTGGTCCGGAAGCGGCCAGCTAACGACTTTATTTCATCTTCTCAACGCCTCATCTGCCTTATAAATTGAAATAAGAAATGCCCCAACGCCTCATCTGCCTTATAAATAGAAATAAGAAAATAGAAGGATCTGTCTAAGCATTAGGAATCGGCTCCGAACAGAAAGTTTTGATGCCTCCATAACAACCTATTAATTGTCATTGTAAGTATTCAAAGAGTAGTTTATGTGAAATGTGATAGATTGGGTGTTAAAGTAGACGCGAACCTCTCCTGGGTGTATCATAAAAGTTTGTTATTACAAATCTTTATGAAATTAAGACCAAAACACTCAGGTTGGTTGTTTCTCAGTAAAATTTTATAATTTAAATTTTAGTAAGTTTCAGCCGCTACACAAAAATTGTCTGTAGTTTTGATTGTTAGATTCAATATTGAGCTACGCTCTTAATAGTTATGGGTATCGCTTTTAACTTTTTATATTGATAACCTTGAAGCGTTACAATTAAGATTTTTGAAATTCCTCGAAAATTGTAAAGGTGATTGAATTACACGAAATTATTTTAAATTCTACTTAATAGATTGCCTGAGGACATACTATAATATTATACATAAAGTGTGAATGTAAACACAACTGGTTGTGGGTGGGCGATCTGCAGTCGAGGAATATTAATTTAAATTTATGTTTTCATTTCTTCTCTCTGGCGTCGAAGCAAAAAACGCGATGTTGAGTTCCGCCACTCAACACACAATGTCTCCAGATGTCGGCGGAAAGTTGGAAACGGAGTGTCTTTATACTAGGGATATACATGACAAAGTGTGTCTGATTACACCCCCTAAGAATTAGTCCATGAGATTTGTGCCATGTCGGATGTGAATGTGACTATCATTGTGCCAATAGTGGCTTCAGCTAACGATTTAATAGCGAAAAGCCTCGACCAATGTCTTAAGAGGTTATCGCTTAGCTGTTGGATCAAGAACCAGTTGCAGACGGCAGTTTTACTTGAGACGGTGCGTACTGTAAGGAGGTTCCTTTCTCTGGAGCCCTAGCCACTGATGCCTTGGACCCCTGTCCCGCCCTCGGAACAGTGTTTTGTTTATATTTTTAAATGTATTTCTCGTAACAATTTATAATTAAAAATGTAAAATTTATTTCTCTTGTGTAATAAAATTATATGAGTGTCTGAATAAATGATAAAATAGCTATGAAGTTTTGATAAGAGACTCGATAGATCCCACAGACAAACTGAATAAACAGTTTTGTAGAACTTTTAATTTACTATTATGACGTTGTATTGTAATAATTTTAAAAAGTTCAAAAACCTAATTCTTGGTTCAATCATTTGAGATAATATTTTTATAGATATTTATAATTCAATTTCATGTCCATCTAGTTATGTAAAGAAAGGCATTGAAATGAATCGTTGTACACACATCGTCTTCTTCTTTTTGGTTGCGCACAACGTAGATATAGGAATGATTTATTGCAAGATTTTCGTTTTCTAAAAACAGATAAAATAATAATTAAATGATATATTATAATAAATATTTGTATAGTGAAACTTGTTTAATATATTAAGATTGAGCTATTAGGTGTGAATTGTAATACATGATGAACTTACCTAACTTAGTTGTAATTTGAAAATAAAAATACTTAAAATAAAATCAGCTTCACGCTGTATCCCGCATACAGCAGGATAGGCAGAGGGAACCTAGTGTTAAGACACTCCGTTCCCCACTTTCTGCCGAATTCTGGAGGCATTGCGTGTTAAGTGGCAGGACTCAACGCCGCGCTTTGCCTCGACACCAGAGCGAAGAAATGGAAATATAAATGTAAGTAAATATAGCCTCTCCTCGAACAGGGATCGAACTCACAACCAATCGGTTTTACAGTCATTTTTAAATATATATGATAAGTAGTAACATCTTGCATGAGCACCAAATAGAATAAAAATAATGGTTTTCCTTATAGTAGGTAAAACATTCATCACGAAACAGTACTAAAACTAAGTTTCAAACCAAACAGTGCGTACGTAATAGTGCAGACAGTTAATTTTATCACGTTTAATCTAGGCTTAGTGGATCAAACTAAACCCTATTGTGATACTATATATATTATACTGTCTCTCATACAGTTTCACGCTGTATCCCGCAAATAGCAAGGCATATTGTATGGCGGAACTCACGTCAGCGGTTTGCCTCGGTGCCGAAGCGAGGAAATGAAAATAGTAAATATTTCATTTCCTCGAGAGGGAATCGAACCCGCAACCTGTCACGTTTACAGTAACACGCTTGTACCCCTGCGCCACGACTGGCCTCTTAATTTAAAAACATCAGATTTTCAAAATACGTGGAAAAAGCGAACACAACTAATAAAAACTATTTCAAGTACAGTAACACATTAATAAAATATTTTATTGTGCCTCAGATGATAAAATACGAAAAATATCACTTTATCTTTATGAAGGATATCAAACGTAATCTCGCTGTAAATAACAAATTCATTAGTACTAGGGGCAGTCGTGTTGTTTCTTAAAAGAATACATTATGTATTTTATTTAAATGTATTAAAACTATGTCAAGAACAGATTTAGACTAAGCTTTGAAATGTTAGTCAAATAATCACGTGTCTATGAATTTTGTAGGTAAAAATTGAATTGAGTTCCGCCACTCAACACGCAATGCCTCTAGAATTCGGCGGAAAGTGGGGAATAGAGTGTCTTAACACTTAGTTCCCTCTGCCTACCCTACTCTCTGTCTTACCTAGTAGCTGTGCGCGACTACAGCGTGAAGCCGATTTTATTTATTTAATATATTTTGATATGTAGTATTGAGTGGCGGAACTCAGCGCCGCGCTTTGCCTCGACACCAGATCGAAGAAATGAAAATATAAATGTAAATAAATATTAAAATATATTACATTATACTGTTTCTTATGTTTGCATGCAGATAGTTTCATATAATACAAAAACAAAGTCAGTGATTCTGTACGCAGCCACACTGTAAGAAATTTTTGAAGTAGCGGCCGAAGCTTAGCGCTCGAACTGTACGAATAATATTTAGCTGTTTTTCAAAAAAAATTGTATTATTTTGTTCCTATTCTGTCTGTTATGCGCTAAATGAATTGTAATTTAATTCTTTTCGGAATATATTTGATTTTGCTCGCAAAAATTGTTGTACTTTATTGAAAGTGTTTAGAAACACAAAGGCCGTTTTTTCCGCGTAAACATCGATAACTCCGGTGTTTCTTATTATTTTTTATTAGCTCCACGCTGTATCCCTTACACAGCAGCGTAAGCATAGAGACCTAGTGTTAAGACACTCTGTTCTCCATTAAAACCTTTCGATACCCCACTTTTCGGCGAATGATTTTTTGAGGCCTGTTGAGTGGCGGAACTCAATGCCGCGCTTTGACTCGTTACAAAGGGCGAGTAAATTAAATATTTCATTACCCCGAGTGTATTGTGAAATGAATATTGTATTCCAAGTTTCACGCTTTATCCCATATATCAAGATAATCAGAGAAAACTTAGCGTCAAGACACGCTTACAGTCAGACGCTATGCAAAGCACGACGTTACCACTAAAAAATAATTAAATATTAAAATAAAACTCAATTACAATCTTTAGCATAACGACATTGCAATGATAATTAAATGATACCATGTCTTAGATATTTGTAGGTACATAAAATGGATATATCGTACATGATATTAATAACAACAATAAATAATAATAAACAAAGGGAGTCGACTCGGCGCAGGGGCACAAACATGTGACTGTTAACGCGACAGGTTGTGGGTTCGATTCCCACTCGCGGAAATATAATATTTAATATTTTCTCTTCTTCGCTCTGGTGTCGAGACAACGCGCACCGTTGCGTCTTCCCCCAACACGCAATGCCTCAAATGCGCACAATGCCACGCAATGCCTGCAAGAATTATTCGGAAAGTGGAGAATGGAGTGTCTTAACACTAGATACCCTCCACTAGAAAAAAACGTTGTAGATCTCAAGATAGGTAATCTAGTGTTAAGTCTCTCCAATTATCTCTAAAAATAATATAAAAACAAAATGACATAATATCGTCCGACGCCCGTCACGGTCAAGTTGTTTCAGCGTAACCGACACCGTGTTTGTCGAACGCCGTAATTGAGAATCAATGCTGATGAACGTCCGACATAGATTAATTGCTTCGTAACATATTCTATAGAAAAAAATATATAATATATACTGTAATATTAAGAATATATGGAAATTGCGTAATGGTTGAATATTTTTTTTTCTATTTTGAACATTATATTTTATTATCGCGTATAGTCAACATGTTCCTACTTTGCTATGACGGTTACAAAGAAGAGCAGCCACTATTTGGACCACTATCAGAAATTTTATATTCGAAAACGTAAAATCTCTTGTCTGAATTCACTCAAAGAAAGTTGCGGGTTATAATGAAATACATAATTTCTAAAATCAAAAAATATTTGTAGCACTTTTAGAATAAATCCATTAACATTTTTTATTTAGCTTCACGCTGGATCCTGCACATGTTGAGTAACGAACTCAACGCTGCGTTTTTCCTCGTTACCAAAGCCAGGAAATGAACATATGAAAAAAATGCCCCGAGTTGGAATCGAACCCGAAATGGTCGCGTTTACAGCCGCATGTTTGTGACCCTGCGCCACGACGAGTCCAGCAAAGACCTTTAGGGGACAAAACTAGGGGTCGCAATCCGGGATCCAGGGATTCAAAAATCCCGGG
Organism: Heliconius hermathena; assembly: GCA_013403705.1. NCBI lineage: Eukaryota > Metazoa > Arthropoda > Insecta > Lepidoptera > Nymphalidae > Heliconius > Heliconius hermathena. Next base: position 1,361,525 of record JAAIXJ010000056.1, read on the forward strand.
ATATCGGAACAAATATAGGTCTTAAAAATCCCGGTTTTAATTTTACCAAAAACCGGAATTTTCGATATTTTCGGATTTTACAAAGTTAGTTAGTTATTCGAATTAAAACGTGCCTGCTATTACATCCAGGCTTCTTTAAAATATACAATTATGATACATAACATACATCGGCAAAAGTAAGCGATGAGTTTTCCTCAAAATCTGGAATTTTACGACATTAACCGAGTTTGACCGGCCCGACCAACGAACGCACGAATATCATATTTTCTCATTGTACGTTGTTGTTGTGCGTCTTTGTTGCACGTCGTTGTTGCAGACTGTTCTTGCTCGTCGATGTTCCAGGTGTCATTTTTTTTCGTTAATGTTGATTAATATAATATATATAATATATATTTTTTTTAAATATATTAAACAATATACCTATAAGATATTTTTGATAAATAATATATTATTACTAAACTAAAACTAATTTAAACTAATTTGGTTCGTGATTTAGGGATTTTATTGGATAGCAAGCTAAAAATGAATGAACATATTAATTACATTACAAATAAAGCTTACAGATCATTAGGTTTTGTCATACGTTCATGCATTCCCTTCAAAAATATTAATTGTTTAAAAAATGTGTATTTTGCGCTTGTGAGAAGCATATCAGAGTATGGTAGTTGTGTCTGGAATCCTCAGTTTACTAAATATATAAATGCTATTGAGGCTATACAAGTAAAGTTTATTAAACAGTTGAACTTTAAAATATATAGGTATTTTGAGACCTACGAGGAAAGCTGTAAACACTTTCATATTGCTTCGTTAAGGGATCGTCATGAATTATTGGACTTAATGCTAATTCATAATCTTTTATCGGGCAGCATTGATTCACCTGAATTGCTTTCATGTCTAAATTTCAACGTACCCATAAAAAGAACTAGAATAACCAAGTCTAATATATTTCATGTACCTACATCACATACAAAATACGCAGCTAACTCTTTTTTCTCTCGGGTACCATTATTATACAATGAAAAGTATTCTCATATTGATTTCTTCCATTTATCTGCAGATTCTTTTAGAAACCAAATTAAACGGCTTCAATCTATATAATTGCTATTATTGTTATATTGTATTTAAATACAATCACCTGCACACATACACACACACACACACACACACATGCACACACACACACACATGCACACACACGCACACACCCACACACACGCACACGCACACATATGGGGCATTTTCTCTTTTCTCTTATTTTTTTGTATTATTACTCTTTTTATACTTCGCATTGTTTTGTCATTCTTTTTTGTTTTTTTTTTAAGGTTTAAATATGCCTTTTTTTTTTTTT
>JAAIXJ010000056.1:1362996-1531344 GCA_013403705.1 Heliconius hermathena
AGTTTATGCTAAAGTTTTAGCGAGAAGAATGCAAGAGAGATCTGAAAGGCTGTTGTGGGAGGCCCAAGGAGGCTTTAGACCTGGAAGAGGGTGTATGGATCAGATCTTTTCCCTCCGCATGATCACGGAAAAATTTTTGGCCGTTAACCAAAAAGTTTTCTGTGCTTTTGTGGACTTGGAAAAGGCGTTTGACAGAGTTGTAAGAGCGAAATTATGGGAGATACTACCCCGGTACAATGTGAGCGGACCCTTGCTGCAGGCTGTAAAGTCTCTTTACAGAGATCACTCAGCCTGCGTGCGAGTAGGAGCTGGCATGTCGCCCTGGTTTGACATCCGATCGGGTGTTAAACAAGGTTGCGCCATGTCAGCTTGGTTGTTCAATTTGTATTTGGATAGCTGTCTCCAAGGAGTGAAACAAAGTGATATGGGAGTGAAAGTAGGTGACCTGAATGTGAATTGCCTGCTGTACGCAGATGATGCAGTGCTTATTGCATCATCAGAATGCGAGTTGCAGGCATTGGTCGCCACTCTGAAAGAAGGGTGTGAATATAATGGTCTAAGTCTCAATGTGAATAAGACAAAAGTTCTGATTTTTGGAAGAGATGAAGAAAAGACGGAATGCAAGATCAGTGTAAATGGTAAGATATTAGAACAAGTGAATGAAGAGGTGTACTTGGGAAGTATGTTCAGTAGAGATAGAAGATACGAGATGGATGTGGAAAGGCGTATTGCTGTCGGTAACAGGGCTAACGGAGCCTTAGCTGAATTGATGGGACGGCGAAACGTCAGCGCGTTTGGCCGCACACATTGCAGTTTTCGTACCGACACCGTTATACGGCAGCGAAACGTAGGTATTACAGAAGAAGAATGAAAGAAAGATGAATGCTGTGGAGATGCGATCTCTTCATAGGATATGCGGAGTCAGCTTAGCTGATCGAATCCGTAATGAAGAGGTACACAGAGTGGCAGGTACTAGCGAGGATGTCACGGTGAGAATGAAGAAGACCGTGCTCAACTGGTTTGGGCACGTCCAACGAATGAGTGATAAAAGAATGGCAAAAAAGATTTATGATGGAAAAGTGAGTGGTAAGAGATATAGGGGGAGACCTCGGTTGACCCCCGGAGGGCATGTATGCAGAGGTTGATGACAGTGGACAAGGCGAAAGAGGTATGTAGAGGCCGTAGCGTTTGGCGCTCCGTTCTCTCTGACTACTTCGCTAGGGATAAATCGTAAAGCTAGTTTAGTTTAGTTTTTGTTTATTATAATTAAAAATTGTTTTATTTAGTAAATATCATTTAATTTACTACTTCCCTAAAAATACCCTCCTAACTTAACTCTAAAGATAAGTAGAAGCTTGAAAAATTACTAATTTTGCCAAATCCCAAAAATATCAAAAAACCGGGATTATTCTGAAGTCGATATCGAAAATTGCTTAAATTGTCCGATATTGCGACCCCTACACAAAACTGCAATATATAATGTTCACAGTTTTTACAACACTATTTTGCGTTTTATTATCATCACGTTAGTGTGTGAATATTTCTTGAGTTGTGGGTGTCTAAAAACATAGTCACGTTTGTCGAAGTGCTAAATGTAGTATTTACCGTCCTTCAAAACTTGGTACCTGCTTGTAAAATACTTGTTACAAATTACATATTTACTTATAAATGTGAAAAATGATTACTTACTAGCGCCTGCCTGCGACTTCGCTCGATTGGAGTTTACGACGATGTAATTTGTAACTGTTATACTTATGGCAAGTAACTTGTATATTAGTAATATTTTCAACTTGGTTATCGGTGATACAAAAAATTTTACTTTGACCATAAGTGTAAGATCGATTAAGTTTTTGTATTTATAACTACATATGTAATGTAAATAAAAAAGAATTACTAATATATTTTTATACTGGCAACCCACCAACGGCTTCGCTCGCTTAATTTTATTGTATACACTAGCTAAAGAATACAAAATATTGACATAATTTGTAGCCTATGTGTTATTTTGATGTATCTGTGTAAGCTATATTACTCTACAGTATTTGTATACACAGCTTACAGCTTCCAAATCTCTTCATTATTTTTTATGTAAAAGTGGAACAAACATCTATCGTCACAAATTTTTACATTTAGATACCTATACCTACTATAGGTATTCATAATAGTAGGATTCATAATTGTTTATATTTGAGGTAGGTAGGTAATTAATAGAAATATAACTTTTACAAAAAGAATAAAAGCATATTTTTTGGCCATTATTTTTTTTTTTTGTTTTTTTGAATAGTTTAAATGAAATTATTAATATATTAAAATTATTCTTAATCTTTGTTGGCACTCGCTTTTATTTCGTTACAATTAAAACCTTATTTTTTGTGTTTATTTAATGTAAGTTGTAACTTGTAATGCAAATAGAAGCATTAAAATTCTAGCGCCATCTACTTTTATGATATTAATATAATATGATAGATAATATAGTATGAATAGTCTACAACTAATGCCATCTATCGCAACTATGAAAACTATTATAAAATTATTTCTATTAGATATTTAATAAACATTTATCACGATTTAAGTTAATATTAAGAGAATTACATAATATTTAACAACCACTAAGCAATAATAAATAATTCAACGAGATATTTCCCATAAGAATAAAGCAAAGACTTTCCAAGCAATATGTCATTTTGTTACAATCTTGTCTATGCTTTCCTCTATTATTTTGCGCCTGCGCACTTGACTGATGGTCTACGCGACGTACCTAAAATCATATTGTGGAAATTTTGAAGTTTGTTGTTTTAGTGACAACATATCCATAATTATTTATGAAAGCTTCGCGCTAATTACCATTCCAGGCGCGGGGCAGAATAATTCTGTGGCGGTCAGCCTGGATGCGTTCAGTCACTAACAATTCGAGCGGTGTACGGTAGCCATCTTGGATTCGAACAAAGCTTCAGATGTGTAGTTTGTCTGTTTATCAATAATTCTTGTGCATTTCCCTGTAAATAGTTTGTATGTTTAGGATATGTACGGAACGTTTGTCCACATGTGTAAATAGCTATGGCTGCGACAAGAAAATTACAAGGTAATTCACAATGTTATCAGGTTAGAGATTGATTGACCCCAACCTATGTAGATACGTGTTCTAGAGTTCTATTGTCCAACCGCAGGGACCTCGGCTCTGCAGCCGCGACTGGCCGTTGTCTCATAACATCTTACATACTCCAGTGAAAATGAATACAAGACGGTATTTGTAAGAATTGACAGTGCGTTTACTGTCTACGTGCTTTTTTTACGCAAATTCTCTTTCACCAACTCGATAACGTGATATTTAATGAATTTTATACACTATAAACGATAAAATCCTGACATAGGTTTTATAAACAGTGTTGAGTGACAATAATTACGCGTTCGATTGGAAGTTGCGTCTGTGAAACAGGTTTATTCAGTTCATTTGTGAAGTGAATATGTTTATTGCAGGTGAGATAGACAGGTGTTTAAAAAAGGTCACAGAAGGGGTGGAGACGTTTGAGGACATCTGGCAGAAGGTACACAATGCGACAAACAGTAATCAGAAGGAGAAATATGAGGCGGATCTCAAGAAGGAGATTAAAAAGCTCCAGAGGCTACGAGATCAGATCAAGTCATGGATTGCCTCTGGTGAAATTAAGGATAAGAGTACACTTTTAGAATATAGGAAACTAATAGAAACGGTGAGTTTCTTGTTATATTTGTGTTTTTCTTAATTTTAAGTAATTGTCATACCAAAATATTTGACAAGTAGAAATATATTTAATTATGATATTGTATACAAGTTATAAGTAAAGGAGATGAGCATAGCACTTTATTAAATGATTTTTCTAATGAAATTAATGTACTTTTCATTCAGCTTTCTAGCTATATATAATCAATGTCATAGACAGTTGATATTCCAATATAGTTCTATTAGGATTGTTCTTTATTACTGCTGATATTTGTGAATTAATAAAGACCAGTTGAGACAAGTGTTTATATTTAATGCATTTATCAAATCTATATTTAGAATAAGTATTAGATTTTGTGATTTGTATTTATAAATTTAACATGTCTTGATATATCATTAAATTAAATTAATATATCATTATAAAATTGTGTTTTACATATTTTATTATAGAGTTAATTTTTTTTATAATTTAACTACTAAGAAAAATCTAATATGATTTTATTCTTTCAAAGTAAATTATCATAAACATGAATGAAGTTATAGGTATAAATAAAAACTATACTTTAAGAACATCATGGTACATCTTGTTGTATGTTTTGTTATCTTAAGCTCAAAGCTGATATAGCACAAGATAGCTTCTCATAATGTAAATAAAGCTTTAAAAGATAGTGTTATTTTACATAAAAGTATAAATAAGTATGCTGATAGTAATATTAGTAAATAAAACATTATTTATAGTATAAAATCTGTAAATTTTTTACAACTTTTTCTTGTAAATTCATTTCCATTTAAAATTATTTTAATTATAAACTAAACTTTTAACTGGATTAAATGTGTAAATATTAACAGTACTCAAGTAAACCTTCTTGATTTCTTGTAGCAGCTAATTATTATAAATAATTATTTTATAATGTATTTCAGATAGTAACAAATAAAAAAATAGCATTCAAAAAGACTATGACTACAGACTAGAGTAAAATATATTTTTCAATGCAAAAATATATTCAATAAGCAATTTAAAATGGTTTCAATTCAACATACTATTAAAGCTATTCTTGTAAAGTAAAGAACAACAACATCTATTCTTCCATTTCTTTGAATATAGGGAAAATTTGCTGTGAAAATAAGGGGAATGATATTAAATTAATAATATTTTTATACAACAACACCTATATTTTAAATCAAACTTAAACTGGATTAATCTTGTATATTTAGTATTATATATTTTTGAAAACCTGACCATTTACACACTTTGCAATACTCCATGGTTATGGCTAGACTATATTAAAGAAATTGCTAAAATAAATTGAGTACTTGTTTCATCAATTATTTTCTACTGTTTTGCACCTGTGGCTTTATCCATATGGTAGAATAAAAATATATTCTAAGTGCCCAAGATAACTGACTGTGGGAAAGGATCACATTAAGTGATAGGCTATAATAACATTCCCCTGTATGTGGATATATTGAGCACTGCAACATGAAAAAAAAATCAATTCAAACCAGTAGCTAGTGAGACTAGCAGGTTCAATTAAACTCTTCAACTTTATATTACTAGATTGTTTTTTTAATTGTTATATGTAGTTGTTAATGTGTATAACATATTTATAAAGTTTTTGTCCATATTATATAATATTAAAGAAATAACATATAAAAGATTTTTATTTTATGGATTAATACAAGAAAGCACTAATTACTGAAGAAATAGAAAGTACTTATAATTGTATGTGGTAGAAGTGTTGCGAGGGGTATAACAGCAAAATCTCTACAGTTTTCTAAGATATCTGGGCCTGACTAGAACTAACATCGTTTTGTTTCTAAAATGTAATTCAAAGATTGCGTCTTAGAGAGAAAGAGTTCTTGAGCAGTGGAAGTGAGGGTGTTCAAAGGGACCCCATACATTAACACAAGTGTATATTGTGTTTTGTCTCACTGCTCTGAGCTCCTCACCATGCAATGTGATAGGCATCATATAATAAAACCATGGGATACTAAGCTGTTTCTTCTCTTTTTATTTAAATTTACTACTTATATTGTTTAACAAATATCAAAACTTTTGAAACAATATAATGTCTGTTATATAGTTTTAAAGCTTTGATATTTGATTATTTTTTATTTTTATTCTGAAGTTAATTATAACTTTGTCTAATATATAAACAAACAATTACATGATAATTATTAACACAGTCGTGCAAATGTTGAAAATGCATTCAATACTGCATCTGGACTTATGCCAGAGTGACAATAGTAATTTAAAATCAAACATATGGCCCATTGTTTTTGTTTTGATATTTTAGAAGAGCCCTAAAATTACTTTCTTATTAGTGAAATAAAATTTTACAGTTTATTCAGTGAAAAAGTAAAAAGTTTTTTATAAAGAGAAGTATTATATTGACAATTGAGTTTCAGGGAAGTGTCATCTGGCTACACATATGATGACTATGGGCTTAGATTTAAATATAAATATCCTTGTTTCTTTGATTAAGTTGAACAATGTGGTGTTGAACTTAAGCAGGGAGCAGAGAAAATGTTTTTATTCTCCACTCTCTGCTACAGCTCTTGCTGTTATAGAAGATTATAGAAGACGCTTGAACATATAAAAAAATATAATATTTTCTCTTCATTGTGTATATGATATAACATTATTCACTTTCATCTATTGTTCTGCTATAATAACTATTGTAATTAGCCGTATTTGCTTTTTTTGTCATCAATTAAGTATGAACAACTGAATGGAACGGGACTATTGTTAAGATTGACTTCAATATTTATTATTAATTTTTTAAAATGTGTTGGATTTATACTTATTTGCCTTATTATTTTTAACATTTTTGATATTTTGTTAAAAGTTACATAGTTAAATTATTTTGTAATGTGTAAATGTTTAAAAAATTATTTAATATTTATCATAATTATTAGAAGTGCAACGAACTAATTAATGTTCCAACATAAAGTGCTGCTAAAACATATCGTGAGTTAATTCAGCTAAGTTAAATGTCTATCAAATTTCACCCAAACCTATTCAGTGTTTTATACATGGTTGAATTTTCAATTTTAAACTTAGTAGGACCTTTATAAGTATTTCTTTAACTCTGGCAAAAAGTAAGATAATTCGAGGGATTTTTACTGCAGGGGGATTTTTTTGCATTGTATTTATTATAATAATCAGGGACCTCGTGAATTGCAATAACTAAAGTAGACTAAGGGAACCTAATGCTAAGACACTCCATTCACATACCATCCAATGTTTGAGACATTGTGAGTTGAGTAGCAGAACTCAATGCCGTGCCTTGTCTATTAGAGCGGAGAAATGAAATCAATTCAATCCCCTAAGTAAGAATCGAAACCATTACCGTCGCATTTACAATCAGATGCTGTTCCACGACGGCCTTAATAATTAATTGTATGTGTTAATTGGATTTCATCTTTTGTTTTCAGCAAATGGAAAGGTTCAAAGTAGTTGAAAGAGAAACGAAAACAAAAGCATACTCTAAAGAAGGCTTGGGCGCGGCACAGAAACTGGACCCGGCGCAAAAGGAGCGCGAGGAGATGTCATCGTGGCTCATTTCTTCTATTGATGCACTCAATTTACAGGTATAAACAAAGTAGTTTCACGCTTTATCCTGCATCTAGTGGGGTGTGGAGAGGGAACGTAGTGTTAAAACATTATTCCCCACACACTGCTCGATTTTAGAGAGATGATGTGATGTTTCGTTTTCAGTAGTGGGACTCAATGCCGCATATAAAACAACTAATTGCCCAGAGAAGAAATTGAATCCACTGCCCAACGCGGCTATAATTAAATACTGGGTTTAGACGGCCTTAATATTGTTTGATATATATTTTGGATATCTATATTTTTTGCATGTTTTTATGTTTAATCAGTAATTACAATTAACTATATTAACCACAAATAAATTATTTAGCTTCACTCTATGTCCCGCATATAGCACTGTAAATGGAGAAAACCTAGTGTTAAGACATTCTGTTCCCTACTTTCCACTCAATTTTTGAAATATTTCATGTTGAGTGGTGGAACTCAACGCCGTGCCGCCACTGCGCCATTATTTAAATTATTAATTATTTATACATTTTTAATATTTAAATTACAGATTGATCTTTTTGAGTCTGAAGTAGAGTCATTATTAGTTGGTAAGAAAAAACGTTTGGACAAAGAGAAACAGGATCGTATGGATGAGCTCAAATTGAAACTGGAGAGGCATAGGTTCCATATAAAAAAACTTGAAACATTATTACGAATGCTAGATAACATGTCTGTGGAGGTTGAACAGGTATACCATTTTATATATGTATAGCACTGTCGACGAATTGTGGCTGCCCTGAAGTTAATTGTGGATGACTGTGCTTGATGTTAGGATTTTTCTTACTTGTGATCTTTTTATTCCCTAATGTACAAAAGCTCAAAAATCCTAACCTCAGGGCGGCCACTACTGCTATATAATTATTTTAAATATAGTTAGTCTCGTTATATTATATATATATTTTAATTCTATAGTTTGTAGTGTCAATAGAACTAATATATCTATAGAGATCAAAATATCGTAACAAATTACTATGATCCCTATTAAGTGATTGGCAATAACCAATGCCATGCCAGATCTTTCCCATTAGAAAAAATTAGAAAGAAATGTCTTTCTATACTGTAAATATAGACACTTTATTTTTAAAAGTTTAATTGTATTGAGCTAGAAATATTCTTACCCCAAAATATGAATTATTTTAGTAATAATAGGGAAACTGAATGTGCCAGTTGAACACTTGATAAAGAGAACCAAGTGACCATTACTCCATCAGGAATATTAAATCTCATGCTAAGAATCTATTATTTCGCTAAGGCGGGTAGAGGCAGAATGACGTATCTAAAGAACATTATATTATTTTAGAAACTTTCCATATTAAAGGGCGAAACTCAGTGCTTTCATGTACCAAATAGGGTAAATGAACCCGAGTGAGTGGGTTTCGAACTCAATCATTAAACACTTTCACATATTAATAACCCAAAAACAATTAAAATTCCAGATAAAAAGAATAAAAGAGGATGTAGAGTATTACATTGTATCATCATTAGAGCCGGGCTACGAAGAGAATGACTACATTTATGAAGATATTAATGGTTTAGACGAGATTGAGTTAAGTGGGGTCGGCCTTCCATCATCAGCGACGACTGATAGTAATAATAGTAATGATTCACCCGGCTCACCTACTAGTATATTATCAGGTTTGTTGGGTTTCTTTATATATTTTTGTGTATTTAGTATTTATAACATGTAATAATGCGAAGTTACGAAAAGATTGAAAAGAAATTACATACTGTAGGTAACAATAACTAATAAAAGTAATAATAATAATGAAAAATAGTATAAGGTACATGGCTAATTGGACTCGTTGGAAATAACTGACTCATCACAAAAAAAAGAAAACTGAAAAAGAGAATTGACGCCGCTTTTTTAAAACTCCAATAAGTACTATTACTTATAATGTTGCACTGAACCTCAACATTAAATCGAGAGTATTCAATGTTTTTGCGAAATGATATATTCAATGTTATTAATGACATTTTAAAATTTAACCGGGCCTATACCTAGCCTAAGTGTGACAATAAACGCGACGGTTGTTAGCTCGATTTCTACTTGGGGCGCTACACACACGCAATATCTCGTAAACGCGGCTGAAATTGGGAAACATAGTATCATAAAACTATATTCTCTCTGCCTACCCCGCTATATCCTGGATACATCGCTAAACTAAAATGATAACAATAATAAATATTCTATTTTTTTTATTCCAGGAACAAGTCCAGTCACGTCCCCGACGTTAGACGTCCACAACCACGCGACAGACTCGTTAGATGTAGACAAAAAGAAAAAAGACGACACGGCCAAAGTAAGATGGTGGAATTTGTCATTACTATCTTAGTTAGTAGCATTTGGCGCTCGGCTCTCTCTGGCTACCTTGATAGGAATAAAGAAAAATATTTTCCAATATCATTTAAGAATGTCTGTGTAGTACAGTGGCTTAAAATAAAACTAAGTGATATAGCGTATATTATAAAGCTTTGTTTTTCTTCGTTACTAAATCCGCTTTGATAGGGTTTCAATTTTTCTATGGGTTTTAAGCTTAAATTGTAACCCCTTTTTTGCTTCATCTGTATTCTGCCTGTAGCATGGTAGGCAGAAGGAGCTGAATTGAGTGGCGAAATTAATTACCCCGCTTTGTCTTCTTCCTTACTATAGCGAGAAAATGAAAATAACTCCCCTCGAGAGGTAATCGAATTCACAACCGTCTCGTTTACATTAATAAACTGAGCAACTGTCTCACGACAACCCAAACCCAATGAATCTGCTTAAAATATTTTGATTTGGGTGATAATTTAAATATTATAATAATGTTCTATATAATAAAATAAGTAATACAAAATAGCATTGTTATGATTTTGTTCCAGCCGGTGAAACCGTTGCCGCTGCGTGTGGCGTGCGTTGGCAGTCCCACCGTCAGTTTGCTCAATCACAACGTCAACGCTAATAGGTTTGTTGGAAATGTTTTTTTACTTAACTTTCAATTTTGTCATTTTGACAGAATAAAGGATGGCATTGAAATTCACAACCCACAACTTGTAAATCAAAATCAATATGATATCTCATTTAAGTAAAAAGCAGAAAAAGGAGTGTATTGACACTAAATTCTGTTTACCTTGTGTATTGCTAAGAAAATGTATGTTTGTCTTGTATTTTGGTACCTTGTATATGATTAAGAATGTTCCAAACTCCCTTCAACAACAGAATAACACAAAAAATGCGTTAAATTATACATTAAATTTATACTAGCTTTGTTCCCGTAGGTAGCTACACATCCTAATATCTGACAGCAGGTACAGTGTATTACATCGAAACGATTAGCGTATTACAATATGCTATAAGGATATGGCCTACATTACTTCGTTAATTAAATATCAAAATTAACAATATAAGAATAATTTTTCATTTTCCACTGGCAGTCCCTGAGATAAACGCTTTAAACAAACAAACTCTTCATCTTCATGATTTTAGACTTAACATAATTAGAATAAACATAATGTTTATTAATAACAACAAACATGTTACCAATAACGAGGAAAGTGAAAATTTTAAATAATTAATTTCACTGAGTGAAAACCGAACCGTGGTTAGGTCTACTGTGTCACGAAGGCCTTGTTATATTATTTAATGTAATTTTCCACAGTATAAACAACACGGGCGCGTCGGGCGCGTCCACGCCTAGTAAACAGCCAGCGCCGCCCTCACCGCACCTCAACAGGACGAGTGGTTAGTAGAAATAACCACATATACCTATATATAAAATCTTAGAAAGGTAAAAAGTATAAAAAAGGATTTAGAAACATGAAAATTGTTAATAACAATAGTTGGCTTAACACTATTTTTAGAAAATATATGAAAACTTGAACCCGCGCCTCTTGGAAACCATTCAAGTGTTCTGACTACTAAGTCAAACTTTCTCATCAAGCTACATCGAATTTATTATACGCTTGTACGTGTGCGTCATTCTTAACAAATGGCGTTTTATTTTACAACGATAATTATATTATTTATTTTCTTTAAAAAAAAATCACTATCATTTTTGGTAAAATCTCTCCATTAAAATTGTACTTTCATTTATAATGGTGATGACAAAAACACTGTATAATGGATATATAAATAAATTAAAACCAGTTGTGGCGCAGGGGCACAAGTTGTGGGTTCCATTTCCCCTCGAGGAAATGAAATATTTAATATTTTAATTTCTTCGAATTTCTCAAATTCGGCGGAGTGGGGAGCGGAGTAGCTCCCTCTGCCCTAACCTACCCTGCTACATGTGAGATACAGCGTGAAACAGAAAAAGAAAAAATAATAATAAATAAAATTACGAACAAACGAACATATTTAACAGACACTCATAAGCTAACTTACATGTACAAAGATGTACACAAACATACACATATGTTACTTTATAGTATTGTACAATCATGTTTCACTAATTCACTATAACAAAGTATATATTAGATTATATTTATTGAATTTTTTAAATATATTTATACTACAAATAGTTAAAATTTATCTTACCTTTTAAAAATTAAAAAAAAAGTCATTCGTACTTCATAAAACATGAGTTTTAAACTCAGAAAATAGGGCAACTGTTATACATTTCATCATATTTGACATGTTCTTGATCCACACGATCAAGAACATGTAAAATTGAAGAATGTGTAAAATATTATTTATAACCAACTTCAAACACGAAGAGGTTCTCAATTAAGTTATATATATATATATATATATATATATATATATATATATATATATATATATATATATATATAATATATACTGTATTATGGACTGTAGATTAAACGCGATGATAGTGGGTTCAATATCCACTCACTCAAATTAATTTTTTTTTATCAGCTTCACGCTGTATACCGCACACAGCAGGGTAGGCAGAGGGAATCTAGTGTTAAGACACTCCGTTCCCCACTTTCTGCCGAATTCTGGAGGCATTGCGTGTTGAGTGGCAGAACTCAACGCCGCGCTTAACCTCGACACCAGANAAAAAAATTAATTTGAGTGAGTGGATATTGAACCCACTATCATCGCGTTTAATCTACAGTCCAACTTTTTCCCACTGCGCCATAATGACTTATTATAATTTTATTAATTTCACATAATTTATTATAAATTGTATAATAAGAATGAAATATTAAGCTAGAATGATACATTACCATGCATTTTTTAAGAAATTCTAATATTTTTCGATAAAACTAACTCAACTAAAACAATATAAGGCATAAAGCATAACCCATTCTAACACTAATATAAACGATTGTTGAAAATGACGTGGCAAAAAACAACACAGTAATCGGTTATCAACGTGTTGATAATCTTACGACGCTTTGTTTACAAAACAAATGTGTTATCACAGAATGAATGGAACGGTCGACTGGCGTTACTATTCCGACATATTGGAAAACTGCCAACTTTCCAAACGCATAAACAAGCGATACCAACCTTTAAATTTACAAAGTTAAGAACTGAATTCGAACAGATTAAAAATTATTAGCGTTCATATTGAAAATAATAAATTGGCATATTACCAATACGATGACACAGCTAGTTGGTTCAGTCGCAAAGCCTTATCTAAAGCGACTTGTGCCTGAATTTATTGTAAAAAAAAACTGAACTAAGAAAAAAATGTTTTCCCGCGCAAATGTTGGATAAATATGGACGATGGTAATTGAAATTGAAAAGTGCATGTTTAGTGGTTTTCGTGTTTTGTGTGTTATTTTGGGGTTTTTATTGCGTAGTTGTGAAGTTCAATGGCGGTTATATAATTTTGTTTGTGTGTATATTATACGTATACTTAGTATGGTTACTATAGTTTTTCATTTGTGGTTTCGGTCGCGTTTTCAAATGAAATTAACTGAGAGTATTAAATGACACGTGATGTTCCGCACTTGATATGTTCTAAGTGCGGGACGTATTTCTGACTTCAGGTACAGTTGGTTACATTGAAACGATTTGTATTTTTATATATCTTCACGCTGTATCCCGCACACCGCAAGGTAGGCAGAGGGAACTTAGTGTTATGACACTCCATTCCCCATAGCCAGTCAGTCGTGTGGCGGAACTCAACGCCACGTTTTGCTTCAACACTAGAGCGAAGAAATGAAATAAGAAATACTTCATTTCCTCGAGTGGAAATCGAACCCACAACCTGTTGCGTTTACAGTTACACTTTGCGCCCCCGCGCCACGACGTAGTATTACATACATTCTTTGATAAATTAACTATCCAAAACAAAAATAATTTGTTTAATTTAAATCGGTAGTTCGTGAGATTAGTTTCGTTCAATCAAATTAACTTTTCAGCTTTACAATATCAGTATAGATTTGTAAATAACAAGATTGAATGTAATTGTAAAATGAGTATATACTGTATTTCATTTCCTTTGCTTAACTAAAACAAATTGTAATGTATTATTATTTGTTTTAGTTAAACAAAGGAAATTAATTAAACTTTGATATGCTATGATTTATTTTCTTTACTAAATCAAATATAATTTTAAAAATTTTTGATATAATATAAAGCAAATGAAATAAAAATTATCGTTTACTAAAACAAGAGGTAGATTATGTGAGCATGTTTTTTTATTATCATAATATTTTTTATTTAAAACTAATTCAGCCGTTATGCATATTATATGTATAAAATAATAATAACAATACGTTACGCTTGAGTGATTGATTTGTACGTAACCATACGTATATAAAAAAAGTAATTTACGTTAATATACCTATACCTACGATAGTCTTGTCGATAATATTTTTTAATATATTTCTATATAATTATTTCCTAAAAAAATATGTAGTGCGGTCGTTGATAATATATATTTAATATTCGATTGTATTTTTTAAAAGTTCTCCAAAATTTAAATATTTAAACGAACGATAATACTAGACGTTTAAAAATATTTACAATATTTTGTATCTGCACTTATAAATTTTTAAACTGAACCCATCGTGGTGCCGAGGCACAATAGTGCAAATATAAACGTGACAGGAAATGATATTTTTATTTTTTTATTTGAGGCCTGTCGTGGCGCAGGGGCACAAAGTCCCCACTCGAGGAGATGAAATAATTATTTTAAATTTATATTTTCATTTCTTCGCTCTGGTGTCCAGGCAAAGCGCGGCGTTGAGTTCCGTCACTCAACACGCAATGCCTCCAGAATTCGGCGGAAAGTGGCGAGTGCTGTGTGCGGGAAGAAGCTGATTTTTTTTTTATGTCTGCTCTGGAAATAAAGCAAAGCTCAGCGTTAACGGATCAGAGTGTCCTAATAGGAGTGTCTTAACACTGGGTTCTCTCTGCCTACCCTGCTATGTACGGAATAAATCGTGAACCTAAAAAAAATAATAAACTAAATAGTTTTATTGTGATTTAAATGATGTAGGTACGCTTTGTATTTATGTGTTATTTCCTTGTCACGTGTCAGTAATGTCAGTGACCTATGAGTCACAAACTGCGAGTCTATATGTAAACACTAGGTTCTTCTATTATAGGTTATTGTAAGATCTGAATATGGTAGACCGGTTTTGTGTTTGCATAGGTTAGTTTTATAATGAATGAATTATTTTCGTTTCTTTTGCTTTTTTTATACTACTTTATGAGGATCTGCAGTAATATAAGACGTACATGTATAAACACTAGCTTTTATCAACTAGAGACTAGTCAAATAGAAAGAACTAAGATGTAAGCCTTATAAACTTCCGCGATAGATAGTGATACTGGACTCAAAAAAACAAATCCAACTCAAAACATATTTTCCCAATCCGAACCAGTAGTTCCTGAGATTGGCGCCTTCAACTGAACAAGCTTTATAATATTAATATAGATTGTATATATATATATAGTAAACCCAAAGTTTTAGTCTAAACGGTAGGTACGTAAGAATGATTTATAGTGACATAACAAAAAGAGCAATATGAGTGTTTCTTGTCATTAATGTCAGTGACCTCTGAGTCACTAACTTCATCGTCCTAAGTATATAGAAACTAGGTTACTATCAGACATATCCTAGTCCTGTATCATGTTTGCATAGCTTAGTTTTATGATTGTTGAATATTTCGGCTTCGTTTAATCATGAAACAATACTAAATAAGGGTGCGGTTTTTTTACCGCGCACTACATAATACAAAAAACGTGCAAAAAAAACAATTTTATTTTGTTATTTTACTTTCACGCTACTTATACTATATTCCATATATTTCACATATATAGCAGCTTAGGTAGAGGGAACCTAGTGCTAATCTTAACACGAGGTTCGCAATCACCTCAAAGCAGATGTGCGTTGAGGAGTTTGCGAAATGTTTACTCCGCTCACTACTTTCCGCCCAATTTTTAAGACAGATACCGGAAACGCACCTGTAGCCTCCTCTGATGTTACACAGGGTCGTGGGCGGCGGTGCCGATCACTTACCATCAGGTGACCCGTACGCTCGTTTACCTTGTCTTTCTTTTCCCATAAAAAAGACATTACGTATCTAGTGGCGGATCTCAACGCTCGTACTGTTCTTGTTACCAGATAGAGAATAAAAAATCACACGCGATGCCGCTACGCCACGACGGCCTCTACGGCAAATGTTAATAAATTAGCAATTTTGTACGTTTTCGCTTCAATGATATTAAATCGACCTTGCTTCCTGTTTCTAATAAAGTGTATACGTCAATGTCAATGTCACACGCGTTGTAGTGAATCATATGAGCACTTCAATGTAATAATAGCCCAAAGTAAGAAACATCTGTAATAAACATCTTGTAACATTTAAATATAATACATATTATTAATAATAGTATTATTTAATATTAAGTGCTCAAAATTAATATGGGGTTATTGTTATGTAAAATAATTTTCTTTAATAATTTAATTCGCAGAGTTTCTTAATAATGTCTTCTTGCATGTAAAATTTAAATCTAATATGATTTGAAACCATGGATCTTAAAAATCGTTTAAGGTCTATCCAAAAAAAAAAAACAAAATAATGCTAATTTTTTTTTGTTTCACGCTTTATCCCTAAGCGAACGCCAAACACTACGTTTTCTGCGTACCCTTTTCGCCACTGTCATTAATCTCCTTATACGTGCCCTCCGGAGAGGAAGAATATTAATCGAGGCCTGCCCCTGCCTATCTTTATTGCACTTCTTTCGTCACTCATTCTCTCGACGTGCCTAAACCAAAGTAAGAAACATCAGTGAGCGCGTTCTTCTTTATTCTCACCGTGACATCCTCGCAAGTTCCACTTTCATTCACTCTATCTCTTCATTGTGCATCCGCATATTCTACGAAGAGATTACATCTCCACAACATTCGTGTTTCTTCTGTAATACCTACGTTTCATTGACGTATAACAGAGTCTATGCCAGCATTGCACTGCATTGTATACGGCCAAACTCGCAGATAGGCTGACGTTTCCCTTGGTCGCATTCAGGCTTAGACCATTATTTTACAGTGGCGACTACCTGCACAGTACCTGCTGCTCGCATTCTGAAAATGCAATAAACACTGCATCACCTACTTTCATTCCCTTGTCACTTTGTTTCACGTCTTGATATAGCTGCCCATATGCAAATTGAACAAGCAATCGAAGCTTACATGGCGCAACCTTGTTAAACACCCGATTGGACATGAAACCTAAATGACATGCCAGCCCCTCCCTATAAAGAGACTAAGCCTGCAGCAAAGATTCGCTCACATTGTACATGCCTTTTCCAAGTCCACAAAAGCACAGAAAAATATAGTGTTACTAATTATTTATTCATATCCGAATGATTTTAATAAGTCTCGTTTAGATGTTTCTGTATCTCATTTCCTGCTTCATACATGTTTCATATTAAAGGGTAGGCCGATAGAACCTAGTATCAATATGTACTGTACTCTTTCTGCTCGAATTTAAAATATTACATGCTTTAGTAATGGAGCTCACCGCTATATTTTGTCTTACCAAAGCGAAAAAATAAAATAATAGGAAACCACGACCGTAGCGTTTACAATCAGACGCTGCCCCACTGCACCACAATGGCCTCAACATATTTTCCTAATCAACTTCTCACACTTTTTTATTCAATTTCACGCTGTATCCCGCATGTAGCAGGGTAGGCAGAGAGAGCCGAATTCTGGAGGCATTAGGAATTGAACTCATAACCTGTCGTGTTTACAATTTCACGATTGTGCGCTACGACTGGCCTCAAATTGTACCGATGCAGTATAAATTTAAAACCAAAATAGTACAAATTGGTCACGAAATAATATATTATAAATTTGGTCATAAAATACAATATTATAAATTAAATCAAATCAAAAATTAAATCAGCTTCAAGCCGCACACAGCAGGGTAGGCAGAGGGAACCTAGTGTTAAGATAACCCGTTCCCCATTTTCCGCCGAGTTCGGGAGGGATTGAGTCTTTAGTGGCGGAACTCAACGCCGCGCTTCGCCTCGACACCAGAGCGACGAAATGATAATATAAATGTAAATAACTATTTTATTTCCTCACGTGGGGATCGAACTCACAACCAGTCAATTTTACAGTCACACTTTGTACCCCTGCGCCATGGCAACACAATATTATAATTAGCCTTATAGTCAAAAATTTGTATTTACATCAGAAATAGTGGAGAATGGTCCGGTATCAGCCGCGCTCATCCCGCCCGCGTCGTTACCGCACGCGCACGCGCCGCACACACACAACGCGCACCCGCCACACTCTGTGCAGTCCGCGCCTATTACACTTGTAAGTATTTGGTATGGTGGGTTTTTTTTATTTTTAACTTTTTTAGAATTGTTTTTTTTTCAACTTCACTCTATATCACGCCTATAGCCGGGTTTTCAGAAAAAATAGACACTGGCCAATTTTAGATTTCTTATTACTAACTTAAAGTTTAAATTACCTTTTTAGCTTGTCCGCATCCCGCGCATAGAAGATGGGTAGGCAGAGGGAACCTCGTTTTAAGATAATCCATTTGGTACGAGTTGATTTTGACGCCTCGCTTTATCTCCTTACCAGAACGAGGAAATAAAATAATTCATTCTTTCGCTTGTCAATGGAAGCGACACCGGTCACGTTTATAGTTAAACACAGTGCCGCCACAAATTGATACATACGTCTATATCATTTAGTCTCGAAAGTTTTTAAAGGAAAAGACAGTATACTTTTATTGCTTTCATTACAATCAAGTTGTTCTAGTGTGATTGAACCCACGACCATCAAGCTTATAATTAAACGCTGACCCACTGCGCCACAAATTTCGCCACTTCGTTCTCCGCTTTCCGCCCAAATTCGAGAAATATGAACGATGAAAATAATCGCATTATAAAAGTATCATATTAGATTGGAAAATAAGTAGAAATAGTGATTGAGTTATTGTCAACAGAATTATTTTCATCCGATTACATTTTTTTATATATTATTAGTTTATATAGCAGTGATTGATACGAAATGCATATAACAAGAAAATCGTAACTCTTTTGAATTTTTTTACAAATAAGATGTCACGTTTTTAAAATTAAATTAAATTAGCTTCACGCTGTATCCCGCACACAGTAGGGTAGGCAGAGGGAACCTAGTGTTAAGACACTCCGTTCCCCACTTTCTGCCGAATTCTGGAGGCATTGCGTGTTGAGTGGCAGAACTCAACGCCGCGCTTAACCTCAACACCAGAGCGAAGAAATGGAAATATAAATTTAAGTAAATATTTCATCTCTTCGAGTGGGGATCGAACCCACAACCAGTCGGTTTTGCAGTCACATCTCGTGCCGCGGCGTCACGACCGGCCTCAACGTTTTTACATGATATTAATTAATTTAGGCGTAGGATCCCAACGTTAAAAATATATATAGAAATTATTTTATTAGTAGAAAAATGTTTTAAATCTCCCGCGAAACGTAAAACTGAATATACGACGCCGTTTTTATTTCAAGTCAACTAACAAAGCGGCTTGAGAATACCCACATTTCAAAATAATCACATTTATTGTAGTTTTAAGGAAGAAATTATTGTTTTACTATTGACAAATTGTTTAAAAATTTGCTTATTATTTATAATTTTCAAGTGAATATGGTGTGTGCTACAGAGTTAGTTATACTACCGAATGATGAAACTACAAATAATAATGTAAGTGAAACAAAACGTGTATAGTACAAAAATTGCCTTTTTTTCTACTGAATATGTTTCTTAATAGAAAAAATGTTAAGTGGTTTGTGAAATGTGTTGAAAATTTCGTTTTTAATTAGTTTTGCCGCTTTTTTAGCATTTTCGTTCAAGTCTTTTTGTTGATTATTATTTTTTAGGTTATTTTATTTGATTGTAGGTGGTTTATGGAATAGCGGAACCCAACACTGCATTTTGTCGACAAGCTATAGTTCGTTGCAGTATTTAATTGTTTATTTAGGGAAACAAATACGTATAAATATATATAGAGGAAAAGAATTACGTATATATTACATAACCATTAAGTAGGACAATTCATTTTTCACTACAAAGTCTTTATACGATTTAAATTTTAACTAGATTTCGCTTGGTAAAAAAATATTTTTACAACTTGTAAACCGTTTCATGTATCTAATCTGGCAAAAAGACAAAGTTGGAAGGTAAGGTAGAAAAGGTGAAAGTGGAGAATGCACGTCGTAACGAAGAGCGAGGTATCCCGTAACGCTAAAAATAAATATGTATAGTGATCAATGAAAAACTTTTGCTTTTGCAACATTGCATAATCTTTTTTGCGAGTTTTCTATAAAATACTGTATGATGAGGTATGTGAGTCGGTTGTTGTGATAATTGAATTCATTAACAACCGCGATCAATGTTTACCTGTCAAAGTATAATATACCTTTGAGCGTTTATGATGTAAATAAGATGATAGTTCTTGACCATGTTTTAAAATATTTATTAAATACAAAAGTTATTACTGCCATACGGGACGGAATCCCAGAATTTTTGATAGTAAAAAATTATAACTGAAAAATTAAATAAAAGAACTACAAACATTGAGCTTAAAGCTGAAGTTAAAATACGACATATTATAATTTTAAAATTTTGCTCTACAATAGACATTCCCACTAAATTACTGGATACCAGGCTTCTCCTGGTACATACGCTCATGATTACCAAGCAAAAGTCTGTAGAATCATCTAATTCTCATGTTTCTCAAAATTATTACATTTTTTTTAATAGTACTATTGTATTTGAAATATTTTCTAGAATTCTATAAATTACTAGATGGTTAAAAAAATTATTGTGTCATGAAATTTTTGTTTTTAAACTGATAACTAATTTCCTTTAAGTAAGAATTATCAGTAACGCTTTAAAACAATCACATAAAATAATCTAATGATAAACGTCTTATCTACATAGTAAATCTTAGGTCATATTATACCTTATTTGTTCATAAAGGACTTAAAATTAGTAAGCTGTAGATTTTAAACATAAAAATGGCTAGAAAAGGAAAAAAAATGTGGCGCACTGGGCTTGACTTGACGGGGCTAGCTAAGATGTTCGTTCTAGTAAGCTAAAGTCATTTTCGAATACCCAACGGTTTTCAGGCCTAAAAGTGTGGGAAGAGACCCTGGTGTGGGGCAAAAAGCTTGAGTTTCACTAAACTGTACGAATGGATGTTGTAATAGTTTTTATAGCATTTACTAATACAAGCTACCAACTTTATGATATTTACATAATTTTTAAATGAAAACTTCATTTATAAATAATATTTTTATTTCCTCCCTCTTGTAGCAAGACCAAGCGCGGCGTTGAATTCCGCCACTCAACACAATATCTCGAAAATCAAGCGTAAAATGGGCAACGGCGTGTCTTAATACTAGGTTCCGTCTATCAACGTTGCTCTATGCGGGATACAACGTGAAGTTAAAAAAGGCATGTCTACAGACACAAATGATGTGTTTCTTTAAGGAGTCGATTACTTTATAACGTTTATACAAATTGCAAGTTGCTTGTGTTCGCTACAGATAACAAAGTCGAGCTCGTCGACGACGATGGCGCCGAGCGCGCCCGCGCCCGCGCCCGCGCCGCCCTCCGCCGCGCCCTCCCCCCTCACCGTCAACGGGCCCACGCTCAACGCGCACACGCCGCAGCACGTCAATAAGTACCTACTCATATTGCTTATACTACAGCTCATCTTAACGTTTTCTATCATTTTTTATAAGCTTCCATTAAAAATGTGTCATAATTATGGAAGTAACTACTTATTAGTATATGTAATTTCTTTAAAATCTTCATAAAAAACTAGATTTTTTTTATAAAATCTTGTAAAATTTTGCTTTAATTATGATATTTCTATTTGAGATTTTATTTTTAGAATGAAATGTTTATTTATGATTATACTAAAGTATTATTTTGGTTTGTTTTTTGTATATGACAGTAGGAAATAAATATATTTTGAATTGAATTGTATCTAACCAATTGTATCTAATATTATACAGAATATACTCATATGCATATATGTGTTCTTAATATAATAACAATATTCATTTACAGCGGGCGAGTAAGCGAAACACCAAGTACGCCTGCGTCACTTACCCTAACAGCGCCTACAGCACTGGCAGTCCAAGCCCAGGCACAAGCCCAAGCACAGGCCCAGTCTCAGGCACAGGCACAAGCACAGGCCCAGGCCCAGGCACAGGCACCGGCAATGGCAGCGTCATTAAAAAGTATGGCGCAAGAGGCGGTGCAGCGAGCGGGGCTTGATCATCACCATGCGCAGGTAAAAATTAGTTTATAGGGGGCAAGTGGAAAAATGCTGCGTTAAGTTTCGTCACACTAGATTCTCTCTGTCTACCCTGCTGTGTGCGGGATACAATGTGAGAAAAAAATTATAAAAATAGTAAATGAATTACATTTAACTTAAAATTAATATAATTAATTAACTTTTTTACAGGCAGTTACGGTGACGGGAGCGGGGACGAACGCGAGGCGAGCCACAGCGCTGTCACAAGCGCACATACCGCCGTTACTGGGCGTAGCGCCATTGGGACCTTTGCCGTTGAATAATGTTTGTATTTTTATATTTATAATAATATCGAATCCTTATACATTACGATGGACGAGTCGTGGCCTCCCTGAAGTCAGCCTTTTCGAACTTTTGAACATTGCTTACACAAGAAAAAAATAATAAAAAGTAAGGAAAATCCTAAAATAAAAGTGCGCAGCCATCTTTCTACACCCTACTACAGGGCGGGCACAACTTGTAGACTGTACTAATGTTTTTACTTAATATATAGAGAAGTAAATATTTCTTATTTTTATACTTATACGTTTATATAAGTACTAGTTCTTACATGGGGCTTTTCGCGAAGTTACTCTGACAGCAGGTGCAGTGGGTTACATCGACACGATTAACGTGATATAATATAGCCTTTAACCTTCCTCGATAACTAATTACCAGCAACCAGTAGTTACCGAGATAAACGCGTTCATTCAAACAAACAATTTTTTACCAGTTTATCGGTATTTAAATAGTAAAGTACAATTTACACGGATCAAGTCTAACTGATAATCAAAAATAATTTGTCCAAAAATTTATATTAAAACAACTAATAAATTGATAAAGGCCATAGTGGCACAGCACCTGTAAACGCAACGATTGTGAATTCGATATGCACGTGATTATTATTATCTTAGGAACGAATCTGCTCTACTAAGAGGATCAAGTGTCTTAACTTTACGTTCCCATGTTCCTTATGCATAACCTGATTTATATAGGATACAGCATGAAGTTAAAAATCAATTTACGTGTACGATACTCATTGCCATAGTAATGTGTATGTCTATACAAGCCCATATATTGTCAAACATGGTGTTTTACGTTTATTTTATTATATTAATCATAAATATATATTATGTATGTATTATTTTTAAAAAAATATTAGATCCTTCTTTATATAAACTATAAACGTGTCCAATTTCATGCTCCTTTGTTATGGAATTTAGGAAATATATATGAATTTAATATTCATTCGAAGCATACATTTTTGCATTACTTATTAAAATTTGGATGGATGGATGGATTTAATAAACAAATTCTAAGATTAATAATGACATTATTTCCCCTAACTTCCAGGAGCACCAAGTGCAGTTCCAGATGATGGAGGCAGCGTTCTACCACATGCCACACCCCTCCGACTCGGAGCGCACCCGCGTGTACCTGCCCCGGAACATATGCCAGACGCCCGTGTATTATAACCAGGTTGTTATTTAGATGTCTATAGAAATTTGATTGTAGCGGGATTTGGGTTCACCGACCAAGTGTTTTAGTCATTAAAGTTATAATTAAAAGGCTCGGATTCCCACCTTCCAGCTAATTTTAGAGAACGCTGCGCTTTGCCTTGTTACCAGAAAAAGAATGAACGAGAGTAAAATTCGAACCCATAACTATCCCGTTTTCAGTAACAAGCTATGCGGTTGCGCCACGATAGCTTACTAAAAGTTTAAAACCAATATCCAATTCCAGGTGCTGTTACCCCACTCAGATTCAGTGGAGTTCTTCCAGCGGCTGTCTACGGAGACCTTATTCTTCGTATTCTATTACATGGAGGGCACGAAGGCCCAGTACCTCGCAGCGAAGGCCCTCAAAAAGCAAAGTTGGAGATTCCACACCAAGTACATGATGTGGTTCCAACGGCACGAGGAGCCGAAGGTCATCAATGAGGAATATGAACAGGTGAACTTTTAACATCATTTTTTATTGTGAAAATTCATAAAATTGTGCGGTGCATGAAAAACGGAGTGTGAAAGCACTAAGCAGCCTCAACCTATCCTGTTATATGCCCAATATAGTGTGAAGCTAAAAAAATTATAGTAAATAATTAAAGGTTTGCAATTTAGAATGTCTCAATCAGGTGGAAAGATGAGAATGCAGTGATTTGACATTGGTTGTCTTGCCTACTTGGCCTATATTCATGAAAGTGTGTGAGACTGAATTCACGCTAAATATAAAAATATATTTATATATATTATCACAAGACACATGTCCTCGCACATGAAAATAACTCATTAATCGCCCGATTGGGATTCTAAACCACAACCATCGCGTTTATAGTCAGATGCTGTCCTACTGTGCCACGATGACCTAATAAATAATAATAATACAAATATTGACATATTAATATATCAGGTATATCTGTCTTGTAACCAGGGCACATACATATACTTTGACTACGAGAAGTGGGGCCAGCGGAAGAAAGAGGGCTTCACGTTCGAGTACAAGTACTTAGAGGACAGGGACCTCAACTGAGCGCCGACCCCCTACTCCCCGGTCCCACGACCCAGATCCTCGCCTCCTCGACCCCCCGTCTCCCAACCCCGCGACCCCCGTCCATCAGTCTCTGTGATGACAAATGGACGCCCCAAACACCATGTGATGCAATAAGTATAGGTGAAATTGTGATATCTATATAGGAACCCGTAGCGTACTCGGATGATCGTTTACTTATTATTATTGGACTTATGGACTTGTGTGAACGACCCCCATCGTGTGTTTTTTTATATGGAATCTCATTTGGTAACCCCCCAACCCGCAGTTACACTCGACTAGAGTACTGTCGTGTCGACATCGAATGTAATGATAAGAATAACTAAATCGTAAAATCATCCTCCAGCAATATTTAAGTAGCTAATAAGAGTCCAATAAATTGTTTTTTTTATGCTAGTCATAGTGTGTCAACTGCGACGGGCCCCCCCGCCGGGATGTGAATCCGAGACCGCTTCGGGCCGACGCTCCACTGAACAATCGGGTATTCGACACCACGTTACTTATGTTAAGATATATTTATATTGTATTTGTATTATATTAATTATATGTTATATTATATATATGTAAACAGTTGTGTGTCAGAGCAGCTGAGACCGAATGTGTGTAGATAGTGGCAATGAATCGATGAGCGATAAGCGATGAACGTGTTCAGTTGCAATAGTAGGAAATTAGAACAAGACAAAGTCTTAAAATTCAACTTTAATGTAATGTTACTTTTTTATATATATAATATTGTATGTATTTTTGTGTGATAATGTAACGGTGCGGTCAAATACCCCATTGACGAGTCGCGAGGCCTGAGGCGTCATTAGGCCTCGCGAGGGCCCGTTCGGCCTCGCGGTGCCGGGAGCGGGTATGTCCAAGTGCCTAATATACAAGTTGACGAGGATCCGGTAGCAAAGACCTGTATACTTTTTTCCCCTCGCGCGACAAAATTATACACAACCATTATTTAATATTATTATTATATTGTAATGAATCTGTATTTAGTGCATTTAAATTGAACAAAATTTTTATATTGAGAAGAAAAGAAAACTTATTCGAGCGTGTATATAATCACTGCCACTGTGTTTATTTGTATTTGTATAATGTATATCGGAAAAGTAAAGGACTGCTTGTTTGTTTATAAAGTCCGGCGCAAGCGGGGAAGTGTACGTTGGGGTCGGGGTCGGGTCGGCGGGGGTCGGGGGTCGCGAGTCGGGTCCGTGTCGGGGTCGGGTCAGGTCGGGTCGGGGTCCGGGGGTCGAGGGCGCAGCGGCGCGCGATCTCGTTTATTCCGTGCGTGGTGTTGATAGTTTTCATTTTTTTGTAAAAAGTCTATCGTGAGAGCAGATGAAATGTGGTAAATAATAATTTAAAAAATTATCTGTACAGTTCTATTTGTATAGAAATAATAAATAACGATTAAAAAATTTGAAACCATGTTGTGATTTCCTCTTGACGCCTCGTGTTGAGGGGGCGCGTTGTCGCATTTTTTTTCTTATTTATTTTTTTCTTTCTAAATAAAAGAAAACGACTGTTTACTTTGTAGAATAAATTGTAAGAAAGCATTGATATATTTTTTGTTTACTTACAAAAATCTTATTACCATGTGATATTATTAAATTATATTTATTTTTTTATTATTAACTAATTTAAAAAATAAGTGATAGTATATAAAGTAACCATAATTAAAATTACCTTTCCTATCCCATTTTTAATTAAATAAAGTGTTAATATTTTAAGAGAATAATATAATATATAAATTTAAATATTATATTTTTATAAGATTATTTATAATTTTGTAAATAATAAAATTGATACAAACAAATTAAATACAGTTGGTATCAGACATTAATTTACCTGTCACAGAAAATTATACATTCTATTTGATATGGTAGTCTACTATGACACAGCGATGTTCGCGGGTTCAAACCCCTTTAATATGATATAAAAAATATTAAAACAGAATAGCGGTTCCTCAATCTTTTTTAAGATAAATTAATTTTTATGCTATGCGAGTTTTTTAAGAAAAATGTTTTTTAGCTGTCGTCGTTTTGTTCTTTTCGAGTCACAGGAAGATTAACATGTGAATGATCATTAAAGGAGTTTAAGTAAGTACACAATACACAAGTATTACCATGGACGTAAAAAGGCAGGGAGCGGGGTGGACCGTGCCCACCCCAGAAATTTAATTTTTAACAAAATTTTGCCACGAAAAAATAAAAAAAAATAAATTTACACGCTATCTGTTCAAACCAAAGCTGCAGGTCCCAGAAAATATCTCTAGATACGCTAATGAGTGTTACTCTCAATACTTGAGATAAATGTATTTAATGATATTATGACAAAAGGACAAATGATTGGATATTAAAAAAAAACGACTATAAACTTAAGTATATAATAAAACTTTTATATGATATTTATGGCCTCATCCACTGGCCGTGGCTGTGATTTGGTAATATATTTCACGTTGTGAGTTCGATTCTCATTCTAGGTATTTATATTAAAAATATCTTCAATTATCTTATGTGGTTGAATAAAATATGACATTATATTCCGCCATCTAAAGCACAATGCTACTAAAATGAGCACAAAGTGGAACTGGAATACATTATGAACTAATTGTGTAGAATCCGGTATTTTTCCTGACTTAATGAAATACAGCAAAATAGTGCCGCTTTACAAAAGTGGAGATAGATCTGACCCCGGAAATTACAGACCGATAAGTAAAATATTTGAAAAAATAATATTTAACCAGCTCACAATTTTCTTAAATGTTAACAATTGTTTCCATAGCGAGCAATGGCAATGTATGGTTTCACCAAAGGCAAGTCCACTACAGAATGCGGGTGCTGCACTCTTAAAGCACATTTATGACGCATGGGAGACGTCACAAAATGCAATTGGAGTGTTTTGTGATTTATCCAAAGCCTTTTATTGTGTAGACCATGAAACTCTGTTATTAAAACTTTATCATTATGGTATCATAATCCTTATATCTAAACGAAAGGATAGTTAGTATAAATAATATAAAATCATCTGGATCTCCTCTAAGGATGGGCAGATCATTCTCGGTCCTCTTTTATTTCTTCTTTATAATAACGATATGCCTTTTTATGCAAAGAATCTATGTGATATTGTACTCTTGACAGATGATATCTCTTTAATATTTAAGGTCGACAGAAATAAAATAAACTCTGACGAAGTGAATA
Source organism: Heliconius hermathena (assembly GCA_013403705.1). Classification (NCBI taxonomy): domain Eukaryota; kingdom Metazoa; phylum Arthropoda; class Insecta; order Lepidoptera; family Nymphalidae; genus Heliconius; species Heliconius hermathena. The sequence continues at coordinate 1,390,757 of JAAIXJ010000056.1, forward strand.
GTGCATTATCGCATATTCTTTATTGGTTTGATATGAATAATCTAATGTTAAATACTAAAAAAACTAAATGTATTGAATTTGCTTTACCAAACGTTAAAAAACAATTTTAGTCTAGAAATATTAAAGGAGAAACAGTCAGTGTGTCGGAATCAGCTATTTTCTTAGGTTTAACGATAGATTCCAAACTCCAGTGGAACACTCATCTAGAAACACTTGCGGATAAACTCAGCTCTGCCGCGTTCGCAATAAAAAAAGTAAGACAAATGACGGACGTTGAAACTGCCCGACTAGTCTACTATAGCTATTTTCATAGTATTTTATCTTATGGAATGTTGCTATGGGGCAGTGCTTCAGATATAAATTCAATATTTGTTCTCCAAAAAAGAGCCGTGAGATATATTTATAATCTAAGAGCTCGAGATTCTCTGCGAGATGTTTTTAAAGATTATTAAGGTATTATTACAATTGCTTGACAATTTGTATATTATAATATCCTGTTTGTCCGGCAAAATGTACAGTGTCATAGTAAAAATAGTGTTAGTATGTATATACATACGATAGGAACGAGAAATAAAGCTAAACTTGTTTTCGCCTCCAAACAGTTAATAAATCTTTTATGGGTCTGAGTATATATAATAAACTTCCTCAGTGTATTCTACGTTTGCCACTACCACAATTTAAAGTAGCTTTAAAAAAAATACTAACAAGTAAAGCTTATTACACTGTTCAAGAATATTTAGAGGATAAACATGTATGGAATTAATGTCTATTGAATGTGATGCAGGATAGCTGCCAGTTAATGTAATAAAACTATATATTATACCATTGATTTTGAAAAGAGCAACTGTTGAGTTTCTTGCCGGCTCTTATCAGCAGAACTGCCTTCCGAACCGGTGGGAGCTTTTTTTTTGTTATATGTTCATTCGGTGATCCAAAAGTGCTTATAAGAGTTTATTTGAATAAAGAAAATTTTGAATTTAAATTAGGTTCTCTCCATGTTCCTCACTTAATATGAAAGGTGAACAAGAACACTAATATAATTTTTATCAGGTTAAAATTTTTACAATAATATTGATAAGAAAAGATAATAGCTTTATGCTTTTTCAATCAAGGGGATCAAGGGCCTCATTTATAAATTGGCAATTACTCCTTACAATCAAACAAAATCAATAAGAAGGGGGTATATAAATAAAGAATATTTTTAAAATCATTAATATAATCATTTAATTCATAGTTTTTTCCTCTTCCCACCGTGTTTCCCGTGCTTGGGCTTTCCTTTGAGCCTTCGTCGGACTCCCGCTGCTTCCTCTGTATCATCGTCGGAGTCGGCGCCACGTTTCTTGCCTTTACTGCCTTTTTTATCTTCTAGCTCTTTCATTTCCTAATAAAAATTAAACATAATAAGTATTTTTATTTCATTATTCATAGTGGAAAACGCACGGCTCGCAATATATANTATATATATATATATATATATGTGTGTGTATGTATGTATGTATAAGTTACCTAATTAAAATTAATAGCTTTCGTAATAAATATACAAATGATTTGGAATTGAACCCGCAATCAATGATAATCAAATAAGCAAGACCTGACGGGCTTTATTTTCAATTAAAGTAAATACTTATTGTTGAAACACACATTTTTTATACCAATATAGTACTATTTCTAATATATTATTATATAATAAATTTAAATAAAATCAAATTAATTTACTCGCCCTGGTAAGAAAATAAGTGTGACATTGAGTTCTGCCACTGAACACGCAACGGCTTGAGAATTCGACGGTGAGTAGGAAACAGACTGGATTAGGTTCCCACTGTCTTGCTATATACGAAATACACAAAGCTAGAAAAAATATTCACATGCAAATTAACCTACGTACACACACACACACACCCACATGGTGTTGATTGGTACATTTAAAGATAACTTACAATTTTAGTAAGTCGCTGCGCCTCGGCGACCCTCTCCTGCAGCACCATGACCTCGCTCTCCTCCGACTTGTACAGCGGCAGTTGTTTGCCGATCAATTGTTCTATACGCTGGTACAGTTCGACGTCGTACTGGAAGTGGAAATAAATGGTAAATACAAACAATTTACAAACAGTTTTGTTTAAAGTGGTCTTCTCTTGAAAATTGAAATAGAACCATATAATGGTTATGGAAAACCAAAGAGATACACTTTCACGTAGACATTACACGTTTCCAAAGACTGATATAATAAGATATAAGTATATGCAATGCTTGCAGACTTAAGACAGCAAAAATAAAATAAATAGAATTTATTATTTATTTTATTTTTGCTTATTTATTTTATTTAAGTTATAAATTAAAATTATCCGTTTCGTTATATTTTCTGAGGGCCTTCATGGCGCAGGAGCACACGCGTGCGACTAACGCGATAGTTGTGGGTGTGATTCCCAGTCAGAGAAATGAAAGTTTTAATATTTCTATTTCCTCGTTCAGCTAAAAAAAACTAAACGCTAAAGAACAAGATAAATCAGTGTTCTGTCACTCAACTGGCAAGTTACTTCTGTTCCATCGTTTTGGTGGTTATCTTACATATTTTAAAATAATGATCAATGAAGTAAAAAGGGTTAAATAAATATATATATTTATCAAATCCAATTTTTTAATTATAACTAATTTTAAGAATATTTTTTTAAACTGAAGAGACCGATTTTGCGATGTTGTTTTAATAATTTATATATGAAAACGGCATTTCAAGATGGGTCTCGAAATCGGGAGCAATTTAAACATCGAGAGCAATATAAAAATATAATTTCATCAAAACCTGGGTAACAAAAGTGATAGCCTTCCCCGCCCTCCCCGCGCGCGCCGTGCGCCCCACGCGGTGCACGTAGTCCTTGCTGTGCAGCGGGATGTCCAGGTTCACCACCACGTCCACGTGCGGGATGTCCAGCCCCCTGGGGGAGAACAGTGGGTTATAATTGGAAGGAGACAATATTAAATGAAAATTTTAAGATATTGAACATAAAAATAAAACTAATTATTTCTTCATATTAGGATCCTGCAATAAGTTCTCGCTGTTTTTTGAAAGATGGCGTTGCGGCACTCTGTGCATTGTGCATTTCGTACGGTAACGAATCACCAAAGTATACTATATGTAACCTCAAATTATAGTAAAATAGTGTTTACTACAGTGTCAACTCTAATTTTAAATTATTATTGAATACAGGAAATCTTAAATAAATTACTTAAAATTAACCTAGAAGCGACATCAGTACAAATGAGAACAGATCTATTCTTGGTCTTGAACTTGTTCAAAGCGGCTAATCTCTTCTGCTGGGACATCTGTCCGTGTAGCGGCACCGCAGACACTCCGAGCGCGCGCAGCAGCAGGGCGGTGCGCAGGGCTCCGGCGCATGTCGATACGAACACTATGAAGGAGTTGCCCGAGAGCTCGTTGAGGATGTGCACCAAATATACGTCCTGAAAATATATAACATATTTTACAAATGGGGAATGGAGTGTTTTCCCTCTGCGTATCCTGCTGTGTGCGAGATACAGTGTGAAGCTGAAAATGAAAATATACATTACAACCTTTATTTAACGATTAAAAATCACACCACTCTTAACAGCAAGGACATTACGTCGTTATTTACTAAAAAACAAGATTTTCGAAGTTGGGTTTTCTTGGTTTGTTATTTAGTTCGTAATTAGCCCAACTCTCCACAGGATACTTACAATTATTAATATAAATAAATAATAAAGATATAACTCTTAATAAAAATTATATAGATTTTTTTCTCATCACACATTCTCTGTCTACCTAACAAATGAAAGAACTACTCAAAATATGTTTGACTGCTTGATATATTGAAATTTTTTATATAGTCAGTACTTCTAAAAATTTTGCTAAACGGAGCAGACGGTTATTTTGTAAGAATGTGTGTAATAAATAAAAATTATGCATTACACATATTCATATTTCAATTCCTTGTGACTTTTCCAATTTTCCTCATAAAATATTTTTCAACAATAACAAACTATAAAATAAATAAAAAGACACCTTTTAACATTTTTAAACTTACTATTCACACAAAAAAGCCGAAATACTTACAAAAATATAAAAAGTAGCAAAATAAAAAATTAACAAACCTTATATTTAACAGGTATAAATATATAATATTGTTGCAGTTTCTCCACAGTCTGGTATTTAGTGGACACTTCAACTTTGACGGGGTCCTGGAGGGATGCTCTTTGCAATTTCTGCACTTTTTTAGTCATAGTCGCTGAGAAAAGATAAGTTCTACGCTCCCGGGGAATGACGCGTAGGATTTTATCAACCTCCACTTCAAAATCCATGTTTAATATTCTGTCAGCTTCATCCATTACCTGTAAGGCAAACGAATATTATAATTGTTAAGAAAAATCTATATAAAATATAGATTTTTTTTGTAAGTCTGTCAAAAATGTAGGCTATAATCACATTAGTTTTAGATTTTTCTGAAGTTATACTTCTTTTGGCATGTTAGCAAAAATTGATTAGAGCAACTTTTTAGATTGCGCGAGCACACTGTCACGAAAAACGACACCATAATTTAAATAAAAAAAACTAGATAATGTGTTATAATAGAAAAATCTTTCAATATATTAAATACTTTTTTTTCTATTATTAGTTTCGTTTTCTCTACAAACATAGAATAGCACAATAAAAAGCACAATAATTTTTTTAGAAATATGTTACGCCAACTTCTTACATAAATACTATGCATTATGAAGTTGTCTTATAATTTTAAGTTTGATGTCAACACATTTTTTATTTTATTTTATTTATGCACCGTATGTTTAAAGTTACAGAAAATATATACTGTGTTAATTTTAACTTTTTCTTCTCCAAAATTAGTGAAGGAAATAAAACATTTTTCCCAAGGAATTGAACCCACAATCATCACATTTGTAATCCGGTGCTTCCCCCTGCCCCACAATGATCTCAACTGTATTTAATACCATGACTTACCAAAAACTTCAAAGCTTTCAAATTGAATCCCTTTGTGTTTTCCAAATGGTCGACTAATCTGCCCGGTGTTGCTATAATAATGTGTGGTTTCTTAGACAGAGTGAGCGATTGGGTCACCATATCCATCCCACCTACAATTACTGCACATTTTACACCTATACTTGCTCCTGTGAAAATATTATAATAATATTAAAAGCCAATTTATCCCTCTGACAGTCACAGTGACCTGTGAAAATATTGTAATAATATTAAAGTCAATTTATCCCGCTGACAGTCACAGTGACAGAGTTTTTTTAGCTTTGTGCTGAATTCTTCTTATAGCAGGGTAAGTGGAGGGAACCTAGGCCTAAGTGTCAAGACACTCGTTCCCCACTTTCCGCTGCATTTATGACCATTACCAGAATGAGCAAATGAAAACATAACATATTTCATTCCCCATCACAACCTTATTTTAATCTTAGTTATATAGAATTACAATTAAGAAAAAAATACATACCCAGTGCCTCAAACTGTTCAGAAATTTGGAATGCCAATTCTCTTGTTGGTGTCAATATGAGGGCAAAATATCTCTGAGGACTTTCTAGTAAAGCTTGTAAGATTGGTAAAGCAAAAGCTCCAGTCTTTCCTGATCCAGTCTCTGCCAAACCAATTATGTCTTTTCCTTGTAGGCCTAATGGAATGGCCTCTCTTTGAATTTTTGATGGATTTTTCCATTTTAGATCAGCACATGCCTCGCAAAGTACGTCAACAATACCCTGTAAATATCTTGAGGTTTATAAACAATTTGTAAGTATTTATTGTGCAACTGCGGTTGTGGTTCAACATATATTATTGGAAGGAATGTGTAATTTTAGAAATTATTTTAGCTTTCTCAGATTAAATAACAGGATCTATAGATTCCCACAGTCATTGTAAATGATCACGTGGTGGGCAAGTAACAACATTCGTTTTAGATTTGGTAACGATTCGAAAAGTAAACGCAATGATTTATTAATAAATTATTTTAACCTATTTTAAGAGATATGTTACTTCAGTCAGATAACATCAAATAGAAAAGGAGATGATAACCTCAAATCAACGTAAACATAGAAATGTGGTGGCTTCACACTAACTAAAACATTATCTTACTACGTGTACATAATATAATAAAAGAAAAGTTTTATAAACATTTTCATAGTAATTTTAAAATAGCTTACCAAGTCTTTGAAAGTAACTACTTCTTCACTATCCTCGGTTTTGATCTCTTGTTGGGTTACCACTTGGTCTTCTTGTTCTTCTTCAGAATTTTCACTTCCACTCTCATTATCACTTTTTTCACTATCTGCTGTCATTGTGTATTTTTAAAGTATATTTTTCCCGACTATTGTTAATTAATTATTAAAAAATTATACAAGCGAACGCACGTGCATATTAATGTTGACTTCAAATGACAGTTCAACAGTTGTCTGTCAAATAAAATTTAAAGGTTTCACGCCAGAGTATAAAATGCAAGGACCACTTTACTCTATAGATATGATTATTATATGTAAAACAAGAAAATATTTAAAGTAGACGTATCGTAGGGTACGTTTACTGTATTTTGTAAACATACACGTGTATTACATTAACAGCTTGCCGTATCGTAGTTTATTAGATTACCTCAACTTACCTTTATAACTTAAAAAGTTATATGCAATATGTTAACCAATTTTTTTAAATAATGATAATATTTCAGCTATATCCCACACACAACAGGCTAAGCAGAGGGAACCCAGTGATAAGACACTCCGTTCCCCACTTTCTGCCGAATTCTGGAGGCATTGCGTGCTGAGTGGCGGAACTCGACGCCGCGCTTTGTCTCGACACCAGAGCGAAGAAATAAAAATATAAAATGTAAATAAATATTTTCACTTCCTCGAGTGGGGATCGAAGCCACAACCAGTCGATTTTACAGTCACATTTTGTGCTTCTGCGCCATGACCGGCCTCATGATGATAACATTTAATTTACTTTTAGTGTTAGACTAACGTTAGACTTGTGTTTACTATAAAAATATTTATGGCATTTTTAATTTTAGTGTAGATGTAAATAACACTCAAACAATATAATATATTATTATAAGAAAAGTTAAACATATTCTATAATTTTATATCAACTTTTTAAGTTGAAATTGTTAATACATAATGCCTCCAGAATTTTGCAGAAAGTGGCGAACGCAGTGCTTAATTAAACACTTGGTTTCCTTGTTTCGCAATGCGTAACCACACATTTCAACATTTAACTTTTTAATTTAACTTTACAAGTGGTGTTATTTTTTTTAAATTAGGCCTTCTACTTTTATACTGATAATTTGTCCGAAATCTTTTCAGTGTAATTTTATCTTTATTTCTCTGACCAATCATCATCGTATCTTCTCCATTGTACCTTCTTTTTGTCGTGTGATTGTCATTCTATGTGACATTGGCGAGGTAAGCTGTGCTCAACTGGGACGCCTAAAATCCATAAGCAAGAAACAGTACAAATTTAAATGACAATTGGATTGTCAAACGTTAGACGCGGCGTTTGAGGTTAACCTAAGTGATTGTTGATATTGATTGTTGAGAGCAAATTATAAGCTAATAATATTATAACCCTTTTGTGGTACAGAAATATAAATAAAACTTTTATAATTAATTTAAAAGATGGCCAAGCATCATCCAGATTTAATATTCTGTAGGAAACAACCGGGTGTAGGTAAGACAAAACAATAAAACATACTTTATACTTGCACACCCATCTCTTAAAACGGCATAAACATTTCAACGCTGTAGAACTAAACTGAGAAAACGGACTTTTTACAAATAATTTACAGGAAAATAATAGAATCGACTACAATTAATTACCTCTCAACTACACCATTGATATTAAGCATTTCTTATGAATAAAACATAGAATAAATCCATAATTTTTCAATTTCACAGCCATTGGTCGTTTATGTGAGAAATGTGACGGAAAATGCGTGATATGCGACTCGTACGTCCGTCCTTGCACTTTAGTGCGTATTTGTGATGAATGCAACTATGGTTCTTACCAAGGAAGATGTGTTATTTGCGGAGGTCCAGGCGTATCTGATGCTTATTATTGTAAGGAATGTACTATACAAGAGAAAGATGTAAGTAGATTTTAAATTTAGTAATATTCTTAAAAATATTAATAATAAGATATATTTTTATCTTTGTTTACTGTTCAAGTTGTGTTATTTTATATTATATAAGTTGTGTTATATATATATTTAGTGTCATACTGTATCTTGTGCACAGCAGGGTAGGCAAAGAGAATCTAGTGTTAAGATACCTTGGTCCCCGTTTTCTGCCGAATTCTGGATGTGTTGAATAAAGAAAGTGGAAATATTCAATATTTCATTTCCTCGAGTGAGAATTGCTCTATCAACCTTGTTATGTTTACAGTCACACTTTAACACTACACTGACAACTGGTGATATAAATAATTTTGTAAAGACTGCTTGTTCCATCTCTAAAACTTAACACAGTATAAAGTTTCAATGATTATTTAACCTTTTCTTTGTTTTAAATAACAAAAACACAATTACATTTTGCAGAGAGATGGCTGTCCTAAAATTGTCAACTTGGGAAGTTCTAAGACTGATTTGTTCTACGAAAGAAAGAAGTATGGATTCCGAAGACACTAGCAGTAATTTCATTGCCTTAGGGCTTAAGACAATTTAGATTTATGTATAGAACTTAATATGATAATATTATTTGTTAAGAAAAACTTTTTAAATATTTCTTTCAAGAAAGTTAATATATATATATATATATATATACATATATATATATATATATATATATATACATGTATATATATATATATATATATATATATATATATATATATTCTAAGAAATATAAAGTGCTCCTCATATGTAAAATTCTGACATTTTTATTGATGAAAATAAATCTAAATTTTACTTCAAAACTTTTATTTCATGCAACTAAAATATTTTGCTTATAAAGCAACTTTAATTCAAACAATTATATAATTATAAATAAGCATTATTTTATATTCTGGAAAAAAGGTTCTGGTAATGGATGAAGTGGTATATTTGGGAACCATGTTCAGTAGAGATGGGAGATGGATGCTAAAAGGTGTATCGCTGCTGGTAACAGTGACTTAGCTATGTTAATGACATGGCGAAACATTAGAACAGCTGCACATATACATCAATGCAGTATTGGTACTGACGGTATAATACGACAGCGAAATGTGGGAATTACTGAAGATGAATGCTGTAGAGCTGATCAAATCCGCAATGAAGAGATACACAGAATGACAGGTACTAGCGACGATGTCATGGTGAGAATGAAGAAGAATGTGCTTAGCTGGTTTGGACACGTCAAATGAATGAGTGATGAAAGTATGGTAAAAAAGATATATGATTGAAAAGTGAGTGGTAAGAGAGGTAGAGGAGACCTCGATTGATCTTCGAAAACACAATATCAAAAATATCAGTATACATAGTATAAGTATATATAGTATAAGTCACGTAAAAGCCATAAACACCCACTGGAGGACACGTATGAAGAGGTTGATGACAGGACGAGGCGAAAGAAGTATGTAGAGACTATAGCGTTTGGCGCTCCATTCTTTCTGACTACCTCCCTAGGGGTACAGTGTGAAGCTAAGTTAATACTAAATCAATCATCTACTACTTATTGTCGAGTTACTATTTTAAATATATATTAAACATGCAAGTCAAATACACTACATACTCATAATACATTTTCTTCAAATATTTTCTACTTTAAAATACACTATTTTTTTTTTATTAGGGAAGGCTTTTTTTATAATCTATTTTGAATTGCAAAATAATTTAATAATGTAATTTCTACAGACTTAAATAAGTATTTACATTATTGTACTACGAAAAAATATATACAATATAAATAATATACACTCATTACTATGAATACAAAATATAGTGTTTGATTAATTTCTTTAATTTACATTAAATAATTACTAAAAAAAAGTTCTTTCTGTACAGTATACTTTTATAATTTGTAATAATTATTCACTTGCATAATAAAATTTTACCTAAAGATATTTTTGTATTTTTCACATCAATTTGAAATTTGTTGATAATTTTATTTTAAAATGTACAGTACCGTTGTCAAGTCCTGGTCACTCTGAGTAACCTCGACCTCGTTGATCGTTCTGTACATTCTAAAAACATAAAAAATTGCAGTAGTAAATGAAAAAATTCACAAGATTTTGTAATTTGTAAACTTTAAATAATAAAAACGAAACCTCATCGATAACCTTAAATATGGAAAATCTAGAAAGAAACCAACTTACTATTTACTTATTATTAGATCGCAAACTTTATATTACTTTAATTACCAAACATATATATATAGTCTTATTTTAAACTGTACAAAAAGAATGCTTTTTTGGAAAACGTTTGAAACTGCGCCTCTTGTTTACCGTCCAAGCGCTCTGCCCACTAATCCGTACCATTCCATAATTTCCATAGCTGTACCATAGCTTTTCCCGAAATTCTTATTTGTCGTTAGCATAAATTAAGTAAATAATTATTAGTGTGTTTTTAACTGCTTTCGCTGATGATGCTGCCTGCAATAGAGCTAGTGGGGTTAGTCCAGATGTTGGCGTGGTCGCTGCCGCCGTCCGAGTAGGCGCGCCTCGCCGGTATGAGCGGGGAGCGCGTGCACACACTGCGGACCGGTCGTTGGTTCAAATCTCAGTTTCGAGAACGTTCATTATTAAATTGGGGTAGTCCATTTTAAATTATTTGGACCTTTTTGAATTACATTTTATTAATGAAGAATAAGCTTCATGCAATAAGAGAAGCATAACAATTGTAAAGCCAATTGAACTAAACTGTCTAAAATGTCCTCTGAAAAGGGCTGTGAATGTCGACTCAGGATCATAATGTCAAAATACTTTTTTTTACTATAAACGTGCCTGCGTATAAATTTTACAAAATGTTGATTGGTATCGGCGTTGAGTTCCGCCACTCAACACGCAACGCCTCCAGAATTAGCCGGAAAGTGGGGAACGGAAATGTAATAACGGGAACAGTGTGTCTTAACATGGTTCCCTCTATGTGCAGGATACAACGAAAAGCTAAAAAAAAAAGGTCAATTGATATTAATATTTATAATGACTACAATAATGCATAATACTAAAGATAATAACGTGTTAGCAAAATTGAAAATATATCTTAACGAAAGAATTTTATAATATTTAAACAATAGAAATTGGGAGTTTTTAAAAATTATTTAAATGAATCATGCATTCTTAACTTTGTTACTGACCTGAATCAGCTCTGTCCAAAATTCCTATAAAATTTCAAATAATTTCAAAATACAAGTTATACAAAAATAGTTTAATTTAAACTTTGAAGTAATAATCCTTTTGTGTATTAAGTATATTTTTTAAACAATAAAACTGCAATATTTTTAAACTGTTATTCCACACTTAAGAAATAACAATACTTTTTTAGAAAACGTATAAAAATGTTGAACGCACGTTGAACGTAGCAGGATTTGACCTGCCTGGACCTGCGCCTCTTGGAAAACCCAAGCGCACAAACGACTACGCCATACGATCGACGAACAAAGCTTGATAAGAATACGTCAACCTACGTCAGTTCTTAAATGTTTTTCTAAAAAAGCATTGCAATTATAAATTTCTAAGGTTCTAAGGAATAATGTACTTTATATAAAAAAGACAGCTTCAAATACCAAAATATTTAATACAACATTCCATTTAAATATTCTTACAACCTAATATAAAAAGACTTACGTATTAACATCTTCCAATTTCTTCAACAGCCTCTCGTTCTCTCTGCTCAACAACTCTTGGTCTCGTAACAGCTGGTCTCTTATAGCGAATAGCTCTCCATTCTCCGTCCTTAACGCTGTATTCTCCGCCATGTGTATTTGCACTAACTCCACCAATTCACTTTGGGGAAGAGTGTAGAGTTTGTTTTGTTCTAATTGTGTTATGCGATTCCTTTGATCTGGTAGAAAAAATAATGAGAAGTTTAATAGTATTTCTAGTATTTACTTGTATATATAATATACACTTATAAATTGAAATACTAAATAAAAATATTTTGGATGTCTACGCTGTATTTAGTTCCACTATTCAAAACGCACTCTCTCTAATTTGACCAGAAAGTGGAAAACAGAGTGTCTTGACACTAAGTTCTCCTCGTGTTATTACTAGAGTAAGGAAATGTAGAAAAAAATAGTCAATTCCCTCGAGTGGTTATCGAACTCACAGTTACCGCTACTGCAACCAAATGCTATGCCGTTGCACCACGACGGCCCTAATTTTATATATTGAAATAAGAAATGATTAACTTACTATAATCGACATTATAGTCGCTGTGTACGTGCAGAGCGGTGCGCAAATGTTGGTTCTCAGCTTGTAACGCCTCCACTTCCCTTTTTAGACTTAATATGAGAGCGTCCCTGGCGTCCTGTTAATGTTTATATAAAAAAATAAAGTTATTTTAAATGTTGTTAGTCTATATATATATATATATATNATATATATATTCAATTAAAAAATCTTATATTACTTGCTGATGACGTATGTTAAGTTACTATATGTGATATGTATGTGAACAAAGTTTATGAAACCGCGCCTTTTGGTCCGTTGGTGTATGCTCAATGACGCGGTGTTCGACAAGAACGTATGACCTAGTGGTCAGAGTGCTTGGCCGGTAAATAAAAGACGCTTATTCAAATCCCGTTATGTTAAAAAAAATATGTTTTCAAATAAATGTATTTTTTTAAAAGCAATTAAAATAATATAGAAATAATACTATATTTTATAATAATCACTTACCATTTTGACAATGGGCTTAGATTTTATCTTCTTAGCTCTCGCTGCGTAGCGCAATGTATTGATGGTTTCGTTTAAGTTCGACTTCGTAGGTGCTATACAAGCGATCTAAAATACATTATTCTTTTTTAAATATAAAGTTTTAATATTTTTTATATATTTCCTAGGTTTTTTTTAGATAAATTATAAATCTAGAGATAATATGAAAATATCATATCTCTATTTTCACCGATGTTAGAGATTTGCGGGAAACATTTTTTTTAGGATTTTTAAACAAATAATATAGCACTAAATTAAATAGTTTTTCCTACAAGTCATGACTAAGGATAGAAAGAATCAACAAACAGTAGGTACTTTTTGCTACAAAATGATTCTATTTTCATTTATTTTTTAATTCGAAAGATCGGGGACCAGTCAAATTTTGTAAGAACTGCCTTAAGATATTTATTATTTGTAATAAGTGGTTTTCAATTTTCTTTTAATTATATTACCATTAATGTAACGCCATTTCCTGACAAACTGTCAGCTAGTAGTTTAGTCAATTTGCTATCTCGATACGGAATGTGACCTTTCTTCTTGCCGTCACTCAGTTGTGCTATACAGTATCCTGGAAATTTATTTATATTTTAGTTAATGAGATATTATACTTTTAGCTTCACGCTGTATCTCGCACATAGCAGAGTAGGCAGGGGGAACATGGGAGCCTAGTGTTTAGACACTCCTACTAAGACACTTCCGGTAAGTACTATAAGTTAATTATTAATTACTTTTAAGTTAGCCTCTATTATCAGTTTATAGAGTAAATTTATGTCAAGATTAAAAAATACTACTACCTACATTTACTTACCTAAAACCATAAGACTTCTATTGATATTATTGGCCTCCTCCAAGGTCTTGCCGGTGCTGTGGGTCCGCTTGGTCATCTCGCTGCCGGCGAGGTCCACGAAGTTGATCTTCCCGTGAGTGGGGGGGAGCCCCCCCGCGGCGCGGCGCACGCGCACCGACAGCAGCGTGTGCGAGCGCGACGAGTGCGCGTTCATCGCGTGAGTGCCCACTGCTCGGTTGCGCGTGCCTGTGGTATGTTTTAAGGAGTTCAATCTGTTTGTTCTTAACAACACAAACGTAATGATGAAATTGTTATATGTTAAATATATGCATTTTATGGTGAAATAATAAAAATGTACTTTTTTTTAGCTTCATGCTGGATCCTATTGCAGGGTAGACCGAGAAAACTTAGGAACCTTGCGTTAGGACACTCCGCTCCCATTAAAACGTACCCCACTATCCGTCGAATTCTGGAGGCATTGCGTATTGAGTGGCGAAAATCAACGCCGCGCTTAGCCCTTTTATCAGAGCTAATTAAAATTATTAATATTCAATATTTAATTTGGAATTTAATCCACAACCTGTTGCTTTTACAGTAATACGCTTGTGCCTCTACGCTATGACTAGCCCCACTTTTCCTTTTAGTAATAATTCGCTGAATTCTCTGGTAATAAATTAAAAACTTTTTGTGTATACGTGTATGCAATAAAATAAAGATTATTTCAAAAAAATATAACAAGAATGAAAACCCTTTTGTTTATTAAAAGAACATTTGACCGAGTCAAAAGTATCAACGATCACTAATGCCACTGACAGTGGAGGAGAGTTGGTTCTTTGCTTATTCTTCCTCTTTAATATTGCTTTCTCAAATTGATAGTGACTTGTCTCAAAAAATCAAAAGATTTGATTTCTTAGTACATAAATTACTTTAAATATTAAGTAATTAGTCTTAAAAAAATCTTAAAAATAACAATTACCCTCTTCTAACACAGCAAACAGATCGTCCAGTTCCTCACAGTCAACAGTAAATTGATTTTCGACGTAAAAACTTCTGCTTTCCTTTGACCAGCGCACTTGAAGCGGCTTCCTGGAGTTACCCGGGTTAAGTAAGTCTATTACCTGAAAATTATGTAAAATATGGATGTATGTTATATTATTATTGCGTGAAATTAATATTCAAGAAAATTTATTTTATATTATTATAAAATCGTATATCTTTAGTTTAATACTTTTCCCGTATAACAGGTTAGGCAGAGGGAACCTAGTGTTAAGACATTCAACACTCTAGACCAGTGATTCTCAACCTTTTTTTTGTTGCGGCACATATTTAACGATTTCAAAATTTGGCGGCACACAAAGAAAATTTGGCGGCATACAAAGAGTTATTAATTAATTACTACAACACACTGCATAAGTAGTTTATGACAAAAATTTTAAATATACGAATTTATTTTTTTGTGGATTTAAATATATATTCATGTTAAAAATATTTTTCTTTTTAAATGATATAATTTAATTATATTAACATTATTATATATTAGCAAAATTTGGCGGCACACTTTTAAAACTTGGCGGCACACAAAAGTGCCGCGGCACAGTGGTTGAGAATCACTGCTCTAGACACTGATCAATGTCCGAGACATTGTGTTTAAGTGGTGGTAGTCAACGCTGCGCTTTGTCTTATTACCAGAACGGGAAAGTGAAAATAATACATTTCCACAAATGGAATATCATAGTCACAACTCACAACTGTCGTGTTTGCAGTCAGCTGTGAAGCTGCTCTACTATAATATATCCTCAATCTGTCTATAATTCTTATAAAAATCAAACAATAAAAAACATAATAATTACATTTTACTATTTCCTTACCTTTTCATTATAAATTTCTAAAAAGGAAGCTTTTAAAATGAAGTGGCATTCTGGTCGATCTCTTATTAGTTGGAAGAGATATACGAAAGATCGTACTACGAGACCATGCTCTGGAGAAAATGGGCTTGCTCCTCTTTCAACCTGAATAAATAATAAACATGATATTTATGATCTTATACAAATATGTCGTATGTAGCAGGGCAGGTAGAGAATATGGGGCTTAGACACTAAGTTCTCCACTTTTTATTCATTTAAGAAACATCGCGTGTGCATTGACTTAACTTTATGATATATATTATTAATTGATTTTCCCGAATAGAAATCCAACTCACAACCGTCGCGTTTAAACTCAGATGATGTGCCACTACGCCACGTAGCCTTACTAATTATACATATTATAATGTATAGTAATTATCACCGACAAACTAGCTAGGGAAATAAAAATATTATTATTATTTATGATATTTATACACTAAATTATTAAAAAGTTATTATTTTAGGCAAGTTCTGTATTGATAGACGAAAACGTAAATAATTACTCAATTGTTATGTAGTATTAATGAAAAGTCTAGATTTTTCAATTTCTATAATTCCAATATATACTCGTGCACACGAACCTACGAAAAGAACAATATAATATTACAAAGTAAGCAATATAAGCTAATTAAAAGAAAATAAAATAATTACTTAAAAGAAGTTAATATGAATTAATAATTGAAAAAAGAAAAATTATGTTAAGTTATATTCATTCGTATACTTTGAACTTAAAAATAAATGGACATGCCACCATGCAATGCCACCACCAGAGCAAAGAAATGGAAATATTAAATATTTTATTTTCCCGAATAGAAATCGAATTTACAACCGTCGCGTTAACAGTCGCAGGCTAGTGTGTCTGTGTTACGACGGATTAAAAAAATATCTACTTATATGATTTATATGTAATATGTATATATTTTATCTAAGTCGGGATCAAACCCATGATCTGGCGTAGAGTTAACTAAGTTGCGACTGTATGATACAAGAATAATAAAAGATTTGCTAAAAAATAACTAAAACATTTCTTTGTTTATAAAAATAAATTTAGTAATTTATTAATATCACTTCATTTATTTCAATTTCATTCGATGACGCATGGTTACAATTCAATACTTTTAAATGATTGAAACATTATTAGAGCGCTGTTTGAAGGATAAGGATATGTAGGTCATTTTTTATTTTCGTTTACAGTTTTGGTCAAGGTTACGATCACTATCAATAAACATTTTGATTATATTCTAATATTTTTGGAGAGAACGTAAAAATAACTTATTTAAATGAAGTCCCACCGTCTTTCTTCTTTCATTCTTTTTTTCTATTTTTTTTTATTTTATTGAAACTATACGTTGGGTGATACATTCAAACCTGCCCTTTCTCAAAGCAGGTTAGAGATATACAAAAATATTCTTAAGATTTTCCCAAATGTGTAGAGGCACATTACAGTACAATAATCATGTATAATAAATACATATTTAATAATACTTATAACTTATAAGTAATCAAAATTCGTTTGATAGGTAAATATAACATATTTTTAAAACTTTTTTTAAATAATATATAAACAGGCCATAACCGTCATTAAATGTAAAATCTTGTCACTACCGCCGAGTCGTCAAATGGTCAATTATTAAGCTTGTACAGGGTGGTGGGGTTAAGCCATCCCCTAATAGCCGTAAATCGTGATATGTGGACAGTAGAACACAATGTGTAACGTCACGCAAACCTTTTACTGTCATAACTCTGAAATGAAATTACAATGCTTCTGTCCTAATGATTCAATATATATATATATATATATNATAAAAATCTGGACAAGCGCGAGTCGGACTCGCTCACCGAAAGTTCCGTAAAAAATTGGAGATCTTGAGCTTTTTCTGTAATTCAGGCTTAGCTGAGCCAGAGCCAATTCTTCTGATACCTAGAACTAGCGGCTTTAATACCAAATTTTGCCCCCTTTTAAGGGTATTATTTTTTAGGATTTAACCACAAATGTATAGTTTTCAGATTTTTTCCTGAATTAAAACTGAAATTTTGGCAGCTAGCATCTACAGATAGTACACCTGTAGATGCTAGTTGCCAAAATTTCATAATTTTAGGTCAACTGGAAGTATCCTACCAATTTTGATTCCCTTGATAGTATCGAGGTCAGTCGTGGTGCAGCGGCACGAGGTGTAACTGTAAAACCGACTGTTTGTGGGTTCGATCCCCACTCGAGGAGATGAAATATTTACTTAAATTTATATTCCCATTTCTTCGCTCTGGTGTCGAGGTTAAGCGCGGCGTTGAGTTCTACCACTCAACACGCAATGCCTCCAGAATTCGGCAGAAAGTGGGGAACGGAGTGTCTTAACACTAGGTTCCCTCTGCCTACCCTGCTGTGTGTGGGATACAGCGTGAAGCTGATAGTATCGAAATACGTGTTTTTTGCGAAATAAATAATACGGCCGTTTATATCGCAAAAAAGCTCGCTTTTTTAAGTAAATGCAGAAATATTTTTCATTTCAGGAAATCATGGAGCTGTAGATTTGAATTTATGGTTTGAATTTCAACTCCATATCTCCAGGCGTTCCTGAGATAAAGGCTCTTGATAGACAGACAGGCAGATGGACGGACAACAAAGTGATCTATAAGAGTGGGTTCCTTTTTCCTTAAAAGTTACGGAACCCTATATTAACACATATATTAACAGGTAAAAATTGAAAATATAATATCTATCCAGGCCAGGCCGGTCGTGGCGCAGGGGCACAAAGTGTGACTGTAAAACCGACTGGTTGTGGGTTCGTCCCCGCTCGAGGAGGTGAAATATTTACTTAAATTTATATTTTCATTTCTTTGCTCTGGTGTAGAGGCAAAGCGCGTCGTTGAGTTCTGCCACTCAACACGCAATGCCTCCAGAATCCGGCAGAAAATGAGGAACGGAGTGTCTTAACACTAGGTTTCCTCTGCCTACCGTGCTGTGTGCGGGATACAGTGTGAAGCTGTTTTTTTTAAATTTTATAATATCTATTTTCTATATAATCTATATGCAGTATTTATACAGACGTGTATAATCAATCGATCTGCCCGTAAGGTTATGGTGTTCACATGGTTTTTTAATGGCGCCCACTATTTTGTGTGAAAACTGTTGTAGCTCAGTTAATATGACACTATTAAAAGCAGATAAAAGAAATAGAACTTATGGGTTCTATTTCTGGTAGGGGTATTTTTAATGAAAAAAAGGTATTTTAATATAATGGCTATTTCGTTTTTCGTAAAGTAAAAATACAATGAGAGGAATGCTATTAGTATTTTTTTTTTATTTTAAATATTGAACACTATTTCATTTCATAAAAAAATATATATTAAAACCGAAATGAATTTTCAAGTATTGATGGTACTTCTGTAGCTTTTAGATGTGTTGCTATGAAGCCAAAAAGCTTGCTGTTATTCTATTTCTTTCTACTTCTATCATTCTATCAGTCCACTGTATGTGAATAATGTATAATATTTGAATATATTTTTTTTTTATATTTATACATATTCAATCTCATGTGAATATATTCTGGGTGTTCTTAAAGAAATTGTAAAAGATATACAATTAATTAAAAGTATTCTACTCACAAGTCCCGGTGGTCCAGTTAGAGTGTGTGTCTTTCCACTTCCAGTTTGTCCGTAACAGAACACTGTACAAGAAAACCCTTCTACCGCCATTTCCAACAACCTCTTTATACCGGAATATTCCAGAACATCTTCCTGAAAAATATGGGTATACGTATAGCATATAGCATATAATCGTATATAATACATCACAATTGACCAAACTTTCCTTTGGAATGAGTGGAATTTTTGATCACAACAATCATACTTTGATTTCTATCGAATTAACGTATCATATAGTCGATATATGTAAGTATATAAAGTGAAAAAGAAGGAATTTTTAAATCAGCAAAGAACTACAGAAAGTCTTTTTTTTCCAGCTTAACGCTGTATCCCGGTTAAATATATGTGCAGGGTAGACAGAGGGGACCTAGTGTTAAGATATCATTTTCCGCCGATTTTTCGAGGCATTGCGTGTAGAGTGGCGGAATTCAACGCTGCGCTTTTGCATTGGTACCAGAGAGTAGAAATTAAAATATTAATAAATAATAATTCATTCCTTCCTCCCCGACAGCTTCCAGAAAATCTTCATGTACCTATATAAAAAAAAAAAAATAAAATGAAATACGAAATCTGAGGCCCCGAGGACTGACGAAACGCGTAAGTTGTGGATTCGATTCCCACTCGAGGAAATGAAATATTGAATATTTTCATTTCACCGCTCTGCTAACGAGGCAAGCACGATGTAGAGTTCCACCATTCAACATGAAATGCCTCCAATGGAAACGTGAACTACGTTAATAACTTTAGGTTCCCTCTGCCTACCTTTGCGTGCTATGTGCACATATGTAGAATACAGCGTGACGCTAAAAAAAATTAAAATCAAATGTTTACTCTTAAATACTTAACAAAATTAAAAATCATCAAGTGCTTATTTGATCTACGTATATTAGAAATTAAAATATACTTACTTGAGTAGCAGCGGGTTCAAATACGACATTGTAAGAAAAAACTTTAGGTTTTTGTCCTGGTACTGTTCCTTGACAAATTATTTGACCTTTGCCAGGAAATTCTAACATCTGTCGCTCCCGAACGGAACGCTCCTTTTCGTTTGTTGGTCGGACTCTATACAAGGTAAAAAAGGTTTTAAATGAATTGTGGGTATTTCTAATATAAAAAAATAATCGATGAATTAAATTTTGAGTCGCCCATTTCAATATTTTTTTTTTCATATTTTTAAATTTTCAATATGTTACGTACTCTACATGCAAGCTTACGGAAACCGAAGAACAAAATGTCTTGACACTAGTTTTTTTTGCCCCATCTGCCATATACGGGATAAAGCGTGAAGCTGCAATAAAAAGCACTTACCTAACAACTACATTGATATTGTCTTCATCTACATTGAGAGTGGCGGTAGAGCCCTGTAAACTTCGGTCGATGCTGCCTGCTCTACTGCTCCCACTATTAAATATATTTTTTAATAATTCCATCAATTACTTTCTGAGGCCGTCGAGGCGCAGGGGTACAAGAGTTTAACTGTAACGCGACGGTTGTGAGTTCGATCTCCACTCGAAGGAATGAATTATTATTTTTTATAAATATTTTCATTTGTTCGCTCTGTCACCAAGGTGTTCCGTTCCGCGTTTGCATAGCGGCAGCGTCAGCGATCGTTATGTGTTCCATTCCCACTCCACGCAACGCCTACAGAATTCGACGGAAAGTGAAGAACGGAAGTGTCTTAATGGGGCGGAGTATGTTCCCAGGCTCCCTCTGCCTAAAAATGACTAATTTTATATAGTAATCAGTAATATATATCGATCACTTTTGATTCTGTGTTTTTAGGTATGAAATTATAAAAAGTACTCCTACTGTAACTTGGAAATTACATGCATATTATCATAGTTTATTTTGCAAATTGTTCTCATATTTTATTCAAGATAACTATCGATTTTGCCAAGCGTTCACACAGATATGTATATGTATTGTGTTAGAAACATAATAATATATATTTAAATAATATAATCCAATTAGAATGGGATCCTCCTTAAGCGATAATCTGTGAGATCAAATTATAGCTGGGAAATTATTTATTTTATCAAATTAATTAAATATATTTTGCGGCAAAATGTCTGTCCATAAATGGGTTCTGAGTTTGATTCCCACTCGAGGGAACGATTGATTTCCATTTCTTCGGTCTTTGCTCTAGTAAGAAGACAAGACATTAGTAACTTAATAAAAAAAATATTACACGAATTAAAAATATCGTGTAGTTAAACTAAATATAACGCTTAAAATTCATGTGTAAAGTATAGAAATAGACTTTTAAAAGTTATATTCAAAAGGCAATTACTGATACACGGTCTATTTGATAGCAGAGTCAATAATAAAAAATGTTTGCTTATTACACTTTCAGAGCCTCTATGTCCTTCGTGGATAATATTTGTATTTCGTTTTTATGTACAATAGTGGCCGTCATGGCGCAGAAGCATCTGTCTGCAAACTCAATGGTTGAGGGTTCGGCTTCCACTAGGGAACGGGAGTTAATTTAATTTTCTCGCCCAGGTAACACGACAAAGCGTGGTGTTGAGTTCCGCAACAAAACACGCAATGTTCCAGATAATAGGTGGAAGTGGGGAACGGAGTATTTTAACACTACTCTGCCTCTGCCTACTCTGCTAATACAGCACGTAGCTAAAAAACATAGGGAGAGCAGAGAGAACATTTCCTTTCTCTTTCACTCATTTTCCGCCATTTTTATAAATTGTCAGAAACTCTCTCTTGTCAATTGGCAGTCTCTCGTACATAAAAATTTGTGGGATAGATAGAAAAAATATATATTTTTCAAATGTAAATTATTTAAAGCAACAATATTTATTTTTAGTTTCATACATCAAACGCGTATAGCCAAATAGAAGCCAGAATTACTTTTTTATTTGGTAAGAGTTAAGACACTTTGTTCTACATTATCTATGGCAGTGTTTCCCAATCTTTTTTGTGCCATGCCCCACTTTAACCTTTCAAAATTTTTTAATGCCCCCCTATCAATTATATCTATACAATATATATGAATATTAAATCAACGAACTATTACAACAGTTTTGACGGGCACTTATTTCAAATTTAAGATTTTGCCTTTTTTTTTAATTTGAAGCGACGAGGTTAAAGTTATATCGAGTTCATTTTTGAATAGCCCCCCTTAAATATCAAATTGCCCCCCTGTGGGGCGTGGGCCCCACGTTGGGAAACACTGATCTATGGAATTAAATTTACAGTAGGTACATTATCGTACAATCAATCCAGTATTTTAATAGAAAAGGTTAAATAATATCTATGATAATGTATGAATTAGCCTTCAGTTCCAGATTGGTATCTCTTTTTCAGTTTACTAGCTGTTTGTGTATTCAAATAGCCCCTTCCTTCCTGCAAGTGACAGCTTGTTTCGTGTATCGTCCGAACAAAATGGCTATCTAAGGTCAAGGTTCTCGCTACACACATACTCTTATATAATAAAATACATTAAAGTATTGAAGCCAGTCATGGTGCAGGGGCACAGGCGTATGACTGTAAGCGTGACGGGTTGTAGGTTCGATTCCCACTCGAGAAAATCATACAGCGTGAAGCTGAAAAAAAAAATTAGTTACGTTTTCTATAGTAGTGAAAAAAATTACAAAAAATCAAAATTAATGACGAATGTGTCGAAAGGTTGCGATGTGACGAAAGCTTGTCGCGCGATTTACTTGTGTAAATAAACTAGTACTAATTTAATTATGTAAAATCTGCTAAGTTCAAATATTTAAAATTTCAATTTAATTAAATATTGATCATCGCGACAAGCTTTTATGATCATATAAATTGTATATAATGAGCTTATAAGTTGATAGTTAAAATTTAAAAGATTTTTTTTATTTTCTTCTTTTTAAGAGCGTTTAAATAAAAGAAAAAGTTCCTCTAAAAAAGTTTTTTTGCTTTTAATTTATTTTTATAATTATTTTCGAGACAAGTAAAATCATGTTTTTTACTTTATTTTCATTGTTTTGCACATTTATCCTATCTACATTCTGCGTCAATTATAAATAATATGTGGAGATAAAAAAACGACATGGTGGCTACCATGTCGTTGCCATAGAAGAATATGTAATTAAAAAATATTTTATCAAAAAGATATACATGTAAAACTACCATATGGAAAATATATTTTTAATTTAGATAGTTATTTCTTAAAACAAAATAATATATTGTTTAATATAATCCAATAAGTATTTATAGTAGAATAGTCAAATTCATTTGTAGAATAAAAGATAAAAATTCCTTTTGTCCACTTTGAAATACAGCTCAAGGTTTTCTTTTCAACATATTTATTTTGTTAAGTATTTTAGTACCAGGTATCTGATGGTAGTACCATTAAAAGGCTTAGGATATTTTATATATATAATACTATACTTTATATTAGAGTAATAAAAAATAAGAATCAAGGCCATTTTAATAATCATTCGAAGTAATTTCAGGGGTGAACTTTTTGTTAAATGAATAATTTCTTTCCAGTTATTACTTGACGTTTATACCAAACGGCATTTATATTATTTACTAGCGGACCATGTGCGGCTACGCCCGTTTGAAATATACGAATATTTATTTAAGCGCACATAAAAAAGCCTGCCAAGCGCGAGTCGGACTGTACACCTGAATATCTGATAATAAATTTCAGATTGATACCTCAAAGTTATCTAAAATAAAATGGTCTTTTTAAACATTTTTTAAAGTGTTATTCCACACTTAGGAAAGAAAAATACTTATTTAGAAAACGTATAAAAATTTGGACGTAGCGGGACTCGAACCCGCGCCTCCTGGAAACCGACTAGGCGCTCTGACCACTAAGCCATAGGTTCTCATCAAGCTACGTCGAAATTTTTATACGCTTGTTACAGCTTATTTATGTTGTTAGTATCTCTGTAGGGAGATTTTTACAAATTTCCGCTACCAGGAGGGTTTCCAGGAGGCGCGGGTTCGAGTCCCGCTACGTTCAAATTTTTATACGTTTTCTAAATAAGTAAAATGGTCTTGATAGACGGACCGACAGACAAAAAAGGACAATATAAGAATTCAGTTTTTTTGCCTTTGAGGTATAGAATCTTAAAATTATTAATTATTATAGTTTGTTTATTTATACTGTGATGTATAAATAAACGTTTACGTGTTTTGGAAATTGATTTGATTTTGCTTACAAAAATTGTAGTACTTAATAATTATTTCTCATCACATCAAATGTTTAATTATTTCACATCAGTCTCGGTAAGCCGTAACTGCTCATTAGTCTTTCCCACATAAATTTCGATTTCGAAACTTACATTGGAGAAACCTAAAACTTGAAATCTCATACACATAATAATTTAGAAATAATATCAAACAACAAAACATTGAAAATGAAAGATTTAGCCAATTCAATAAAACAGTTGTATAAAATAACTCTTTTAGGAATTTCGATATGACTTTTTTTATTTATGAGCTGATTGTAAAAAAATAAACCCATTAATATATAATCAACGGTAGCTTGCCAGAATCCAATAGTGAACCATATTTAAATCGGTTAAGCCGATTCTCAGATAAGCGTGAACAAACGTACAGACAAACAGACAAAAATTATAAAAATCATTGTTTTGGGATCTATTTCATTAATAAAGGCCCCCAATAACATTTATTCTTATATATCTTCCGAATACAGACACCGATCCGTTAAGATTTTATTATAAGTATAGATATAGATATCAAGGCCGAGGCCGGTCGTGGCGCAGCGGCACGAGGTGTGACTGCAAAACCGACTGGTTGTGGGTTCGATCCCCACTCGAGGAGATGAAATATTTACTTAAATTTATATTTCCATTTCTTCGCTCTGGTGTCGAGGTTAAGCGCGGCGTTGAGTTCTGCCACTCAACACGCAATGCCTCCAGAATTCGGCAGAAAGTGGGGAACGGAGTGTCTTAACACTAGGTTCCCTCTGCCTACCCTGCTGTGTGCGGGATACAGCGTGAAGCTAATTTTATAGATATCAAAACTTGTTATTTTGAATTGACAATTTAATATGTATAGAGAATAGAATAATGTTTGTTTTTATAAGTTTCTAGGTTTTTTCAGAGTGAAAAAAAAACGCAATATGACAAGCAAGACGATCGATTTGAAATAAAAACTCTATACTTATCACCTTCAGGTATATAAGGCATCAACATTTTTTTTTGACTAAAGCAAAATATTCATAGATTTTTAGTGACATTAGGATCTAATTACCTATTACTATTATATCCAAATAAATTCTTCATGCTTCAAACCTGGTACCATAAAAAATGTAGGGTAAAAATATAGGTCTTTTAAAGTAATTCTTTTTTATTAAATAACAAAAAAAAGTTTAAAATTAAGATTTTTTTTCTTATATTAATGTACCTAATGACGACATTTACTTGAAGATATAAAAGCGATCGTTGGATTTTCCGGAAAGGAAAATAATTGGTCGGTGAACATATGAGGGTCGCAACGTTATACCGCCAATTAAAAATACTATAGTGCTACATGCGTATTGATTGTAAAATAAGTTAAGCAGATCGTGTTACGGTAATGCATTACATAGTTAAAGTAAATATAATATTAATTATCGAGTCATTTCCTATAGATAGTATGTGACTATTAGCTAACATAGCAACTTCACAGTTTTTCCCATATAGCACGGTAGAGTTATTATCAGTCGTTAATGAGAGAATGGTGTTACAACTCTACGCTCCACATTTTCTGTTCAATCTTCAAAACATGTTGCGTGCTGGGCGGTGGATCACAACGCCTCACTTGGTCTACCGAATGAAAATAATTTGAATATAATTATTCCCCGAGTGGGAATCGTGCCCACATCTATGTTTGTCGTTGCGTCATGTGGAGAATTCAAAATATATTTCTTTTGGTAATAAGTCGAGAATATATCTATAGTAGGTGGGAAACGGAGTGTCGTGAAGACTAAAACCGGCCTTCCTATTCACCAGCTCGGCCAAGCTCGGCCTTAACTCAAGAAAAACCGGCCGGTTTTTCTCAATAGCTTTTTTTAACTTCATCAGGTGCTGACAGTAAAGGTAGAATCGATAGTTTTACCCGGTGGCAAAGGCTACGCACACATAATATCACTTTATTACGAGTCAGTCCGGGCTTTACCAAGGTCTGGAGAGCTTGCCCATGCTTCGAACATGATCTTTTTCGCACATTCTTATCATAAGTCACCCATTTTTCATCACTCCTATTCAACTGTTTAAGAAATTGTTCGGAATTGTTATGTTTCACCAAAAAATCACAAATGGAAATACGTTGCATTAGGTTTCTGTCAATGAGACCATGTGGTACCCAAATGTCAATTTTTTTGTTGTACCCTGACCTTCGTAAATGACGTAAAACTGTTTTATGATCAACATCCAGTTCTTCAGCAACGTCGTAGCTACTAATATGTCCATCTTGCTCCGTTTCTCAAAGATGGCGCTGATTTTATCTGTGACATACAGAGCGAACCTCACACTAAAATTTCCAGACTTGAAACGCTTAAACCACATTTGTGCTACTCTTATTGATACCGCATTAGGTCCATAAACCGCATAAATTATTATTCTTAATTTATTCACGGCGTTCGTCGCATTTGTACCTTTTTTGAAATGAAACTTTAAAATGTACCGAATTTCTTCGTCACATATGTTAATTTTGCTTGCTTGAAAAACAATTGAAAAATGGCGGGAACTAGTTTTTTTATTTATTGCAAGTTCATGAATGTCACATTTAATGGTACTAAAACCAGCCAGTTACATTCAGTACAGCCTCAGAGATTTGATTATTAATAATACATTCAAAATACGAAAATATTTTTGCCCCGACCTATTAATATTTTTAAATAATATTAACATAAATTGGTTTGTTAGAGTCAAATCAAAAAGGCAAGGTCAAATCCAAAAATACTAAGTAAATTATAGTATACTTAGTCATTTCTGTAGCTAGTGCCGCAGTAAGTGAGTAATGCTCGTCTCAGTTTTTTTTTTGTGAAATGCCATAGATTTTATATTCATGTATATTTTTTCTCATATGTTTTTCGTATAAAAAGCTTAAAGCATAAGTGACATTGTTCTATTTTTTTGCATATTTTGGTTGTGCCTTTAATATCCTATGGATTTGAAATTTTACAAATTTATTTAGATTCGCTGACAATAATTGATGATGATGACGTTTTATAGTTTTACTCCTTTTCCCGGATGGCAGGATAGGCAGTGGGCAAAGGGGACCTATTGTTGAAACACACTGTTCCTCACTCTCCGTCTCGGGATATTGCGTGTTAAATGGCGGAGCTTAACAGTGTGCTGTGTCTACCAGAGCGAGGATATAAAGTAATTTGAATAAGAGAGCTTAAAAACCATAGCACAGGATTGCCCACCGAAGGTTCCGTACAAAAATTGGAGGTTTTAAATTCAAGCTTAGTCAGAGCCCTTTCATCTGATTCCTCACTTGAACTAGCGGCTTCAATACCAAATTTTGCCTCCTATTAAAGGTTATTATTTTTAGGATTTAACCACAAATGTA
This sequence comes from Heliconius hermathena, assembly GCA_013403705.1. NCBI lineage: Eukaryota > Metazoa > Arthropoda > Insecta > Lepidoptera > Nymphalidae > Heliconius > Heliconius hermathena. Next base: position 1,418,493 of record JAAIXJ010000056.1, read on the forward strand.
TAGTTTTCAGATTTTACCTGTACCTGTAGAAAATAAAAAAATGAAGAAATACGTTTCTTGCAGAAAATCATTTGGATGTAAGTATATGGTTTGAATTTAGACAGACAGACGTATCCGTCTGTCTGTCTAAATTGACAAAGTAATCTTATAACTGTTCCTTTTTTTCTTAAGAGGTACGGAATCCCTAAAAAATATAAAAGCTCAACAATACCTAACAATTTTAGATCGTGTTGTAATAATAACAAAATTAATCCTAGCATAATAAATAATATAAGTAAATTATCATAAGGAGGAATTATTGTAAAAATACAAATACATCTTTGTATGTTAGTATAGATTGATGAATGTAAATATTAGTATTTACCAAAATAACCATTAATTAACGTGAAACCATGTCTATAGGAACATAGCCGATACATAACATAATATTAAATTAAAGCAAACAACATTGTATATACATATCGAAACATTTTCGATTGACGTCATTGTGGTGCACTTGGGAAGTGTCTGACAGATAATGATTATGGATTCGATTCCTGTATGAGAAAAAATGTAGTAAAAAACGCACTGTTAAATTATATCTACTACTGTTACCGTTACTGCACTACTATCTTCTAATTAATATGTTCAATCGATCAAAAAAGGCAGAGAAAACCTAGTGTTAAGGTACTCCACTTTTTACCTGGCTTAAAAACATACCCAATGTTCTTAAAACATTAGGTATGTTTTTCTTAAGGGTCGTAAGCGTCTTGGTTAGTGTAATTTAACTTCGCGTTTTTGGACTAGATCCAGAAATTAAAAGAAAAGTTGATTAACGCTTTAGGTATCTGATATGTAGAATATACGTACATATACTATCTACAGTGAACGATTAAGCAAATCGTCAGGTTCGCGTGTCGATGGCCGAAGTGCTAGCTGGCAATGGGGCGAACTGATTGCCTCCATTAAATATTTACTGAGGACTCTCACTTGACTTCCATTTGGTTGTGAAGATTGATCGAAGTCATTTCTACGAACTTGTAGCCTTTTTGTTTTTTTTATATGAATATTTTTTAGTATGTATTTTTGTTGTAATTACGTGTTAGCAGTGTAATGGAATCCAAAACAAGATTTTTTTTTTGTTTCTATCGGTTTGTCCTTTTATCTGCATACTGCTACACAAATGCACTAAAATGCAGTTTTCTTTATAGTTTTTTGGTAAGATCCACTTATAATAACATTTTGTGTTGGTTTCAAATAAAACAAACACTATGTTATTTGATTCATTTGATTCATAAAAATAAGGACCTTAAAATGATGTGTATTTTTTTTCTATAAATGTTGTGCTTGAATAAATATAAAAACTACTATTATACTATGTGTCTAAATAAATATTTTCAAATAATAGTTAATATAAATATAATATATATTAAAAAAATATTAAGAGGGTTATTAAAAAAATGGCTGGCTATAAGTGAAGTTGTAACACAAGTAATTGGATTAATAAGGGTTTAAATAATAAATGAAAATATTGAAAAGTAAACATAATATTTAACTGACGTGGTATGGTAAGTTAAATATGTGAATATTATTATTTCACATCTAATTTCAACGTCGGACGTTTTTTAAGAGGATCCAGTTCAAATCACCCTACAGTATTTTTTTTCGTTTCCTAAAAATGTATTAAATTACCACCTTTTCATAGTAAAACATGAACCAACTAAACCAGAATGCTAATAAGAAATTTACGTAAGTTAGGTACTTACGTAAATTTACTTATAAATTGTATTTAGTATTACCTGCCGTTCCTCGATCTGCTTTTAACACTATCTTCATCACTCCACTTTCCTAGAGCTGGTAGTACTAGAGAACTGCCGCCCTTAGCAAGACTAGCGCCTGGTTGTTCCGTGCTCCGAGCTTTGCGAGCTTTCAATTCTTTACCTGAATTTTATAAAAATATTTTAAAAGCACTAAACATTAATAATATGTTTGTATTGTTTTAAATTTCTTTTACGTATCTCCTGCAATATAATAATATTTGCAATATATACAAAGAATCTAGAGACAAGTCATCCGATTTTTATTTTACGCCTATTTAGAAGCTTTATGAAAAGGCCTATCTCTCACAGAGACAAAGAGCCGATTCACACACTAACGGCTAAACTTGACAGAACATCGGACATGCCCTGTGGAAATCTTATCAGTCCTCCAAATAAGAGCTAAAACAGAATCGGTGCTACCTGCTAAACACTTTTACAAAGATTTAAAAACATCAAGAAATAATAAAAACACTAATAAAACAAAAACGAACAAAGGAAAACAGAGGCTTTATCTCCCGTAAGGCACTAACCTAGTACTTACCGCATCTAGTGGTAGCTACCAGTGTATCGGCGCTTTTAGAAATATTTCTGGATAAAGCTGAAGGAGGTGCTCTCATAGGCGTCGCCTGACGATGATTATAAATCATATCCCTCGATGGAGGTTGGAAGATGTGTAGATTCTTTAAATCCATTTTTCATACCAAGAATGAATGATTTATACCAACACACTCAAATTGTTCATCATTATGAGGTTGTTTTTATATACATTAATTTATTTACACATTCTTGTTATATCGCCGCGATATTTTTGCTAACTGTCCTGATAATTTAGTACTTATACAAGTTTTCCTATGCGGGTTACGTTAATTTGTTTTTTATAGTCAACAAAACATGCTTTGTTTTTCATTTAACGATCACTTTTTATAGGCATTTCGTAATTGCAATATAGAATACGCTTTTTGTAAATTATCACTATTTGCAGAAATATTTGCTGAAAAATATAATCGATGTAGGTATTCTGAATCGAAGTCGATGTCTATTTTAATATGAATATTTTTTTCAATTAATCACAACATACCTTAGTAATGTTAAAGAATGTTATTTAAATATATACGTATAATAATTATTAACATCAGGTTTATAGATAACGATATAAAGTATTATACACTAGTATAGTATGAAATGGCGGGAACAATATATTTTACAATATGTCGACACGAGTGACATCAAAGCGCGCGAGGCACGAACTGAATATGTTTCAGCTTTTGAAGTTTTATAAAGCTTTCGGTAATCATATATTAAATACAAATATTTATTATAATTAAACCTTTTATTTGATTTATTTAATATTATTGTGAATATATGCCGATCTTATATTGTTGAATTTAAGAAAATCTTAATTTAGATCTATTTATTATTTATTGTCAAAAAAATAAATGACTATACACTTTAAAATTTTAAAAACAAGTCTATGGAAACTGAGAGTGATCATTTATTCGGTTAACTTAAAATAAAGAGAAAGAAAATGATATTTTAAATAAATACATACGAATTATATGTACTTAACTCGACAACCATAACTTATGTAAAATTTATGCAGTTTATGTGCTTTGGTGTTTTCAATTTTGTAATCTAGATTAGATTACAAACTTTTTATTATTTTTAAAAAATAGTTAATATTGTAAAAAATAGTTTAAATAAATATCACTATTATGTTTATTTTATTTGTATTATATCATCGCAAAATTTGTAGCTTTGTAAATTACAAATAAGAACACTTTTCAGACTCTCCGTTGCTATAAATCAAGAAATTTGAGTGACATAACGATTGAATTGTACATAGTTAATGTCTACAACCATCAAAGGCTAAACTGAAGACTAAATTGGGTCTATTGTCGATAATGATATTGCCAGTTCTGGTTATTTATTACGATATAAAAACTATATCTTTTGATACAACAATTACATTTGCATTTTATTTAAAAACTCACACTAAATATGTCAACGTATACGGAAATACTATTCACAGTTTGCGTCTCTCGTAACATGGAAAAGTAAGCAACTACACCATTGTTGCACAAATAAGCGATATATTGCAGTAACAAATGTAATATATCTGTTATGGCACAGGGGCACAAGCGTGCGACTGACAACGCAACAGGTTGTGGGTTTGATTTCCACTCGAATAAATGAAATATTTTATTATTTCATTTCCTCGCTCTGATAACTAAACAAAGCACGGCGTTGAGTTCCGCCACTCAAAACGCAATGCCATCAGAATCACATAGAAAACGGGAAACATAGCTGTCTTAATGGGTACGGAGTGTCAAAACATTAGGTTCCCAGGTTCCTTACCGGCTTACCTTGATATGTGCGAGAAACGACGTGCAGCTAAGAAAAAAGAATAAGAAAATGTGCAGTATTGACTAGCTCAATAGTCTATAGTGTATTGACTAACTCGACAGTCTATATCTCAATAGTAGGGTAGGGTGCCCCAATGCTGGTGCGCAGTTTAGAAATAATACTATATAAATCAAATATTAACTCATTTATTGCAAATGCAAAATGTTTATTTCAATGACCAACTAATCAACTTTTATAAAATATATGAAAAATCAACCTTAAAATGTACGTTCTTTAACTATAATTTTAATTAAGAGCAAGGGTCATTGCGCACTCTTGATGTTACTTGTCCACAAGAGTACGCATGGCAGTCCTCATCAGTGCACATGATGATACCACAAGAGTACCTACACACGCTAATTTAGTCGCATAAATCGCACTTTTAGATCCCGGTTCCGAATGCCGATATACGATGTACATTTATCATGCCACCATTCCGTACAAATGCTGTATTGGATCCAATCGTCAGTAATAGGCTTTTTATAGTCCTTCTTACATCTACAACTAGGACAAATTCACAAGTTTTTCTTATCCTTTAGTGGGATTTTTGGCTTTCTAGGTTGATTTTTTTTATGTTTTCTAAAATTTCTTTGCTGTTTTATTCTTAGGAGTTTATTCTTAAGAGAGTACGCGCACTCTTGCGGAATGATTTAGTTCTAAATCACCATGGCATACCTATGCCATTCATTTAATTCAGAGAACCTAGTGTTAAGACACTCCGTTCCCCACTTTCTATAGTATAAGAACATTATGAAATATTAAGTTTTTTTAATCTACTATATCAGCACGATGATTTATTGTACTCCATATTTTTAACTTTGTTTTTACATGACTTCTCAATTGTTTCATTCATTTTTGTTTTAAATATTAATATTTTGAATAATAAACTTTTTATATTCACCAGGAGTTGTATGTAGGAGTTTTTGAATCAATGTTTGGAAATAATTCATTAATATATTATTATCGTAAAATTGTAAGGGTGTCTATAATAGGGTAGCGTTTGTTGACCCGCACCTGTCCATATGTCTATTTTACGTAAATTGATTTTTGTTAGCTAAAAATATATTCTTATAACCACTTCATGTTAATTAATTTGGTATTAAAAGTATTTCAATATATGTAGTGTTTATTATTATTTTATGTAATGGCCTAAAATATAACAGTCAAAAAAGAAAGTAAATTATCAAACTTCTGTTAATTTGCGCCGTCGTGACGCAGGGGACAAGGATTTGACTATAACGCGACGGTTGTGCGTTCCATCCCCACTCGGGGGAATGAATTATTATTTACTATCAAAACATTAATATTTCCATGTTCTGGCACCAAGGCAAAACCCCCGCGTTGAGTTCCGTCACTCAACACGCAATACCTCGGACAATTCGGCAGAGAGTGGGGAACGCAATTTCTTGACACTATGTTCCCTCTGCCTACGCTGCTGTGTGTGGGACAAAGCGTGAAGCTGATTTTTTTTGTTAGTTTTACGCATCTTTTCACTAATCACAAAGCAGGGTAAGCTGAGGGAATATGGGAACCTAATGTTAAAACGTTCCATTTTCTATTAAGACAATTCTGGTAAAAAAATTCCATCGAATTCTTGAAGCTTTGCGTGTTGACTGGTGCAACTCAACGCGCAAAGTAACTTCTTAAACGAAGAAATTAACACTATGGAAATAATATTCAAACAATCTTGTATTAGATTAGGTTAATATGAAATCGAAAGGAATTTTTTTATGTGTGTATTTTTTGTAATTTATGAAATGAAAAATGGTAGTATATTGTGATCGCAAATGGTGTTCGAAAATTTAATTTGTACGTAATTACGTAGCTTTTGTATATTTTTTGACACCTTCACAAATAGAAGTAAACAGGTACAAGGTCCTGACTACTAAAGGGCGGGACTATAAAGAAACGTACACGTTTGGGCATGTCGGGTGAATGAGTGACCATTTTATAATGGCAAAAAAGATGAATAAATCAAAAGTGATTGGTAAGAGAGGCAAAGGGACTAGAGGACATCGATGGGTGTAGGGAACTATTATTTATATTTATAGTTTACTTAATATGTGTTATTTATGTATTTCAATATTGTAATTTATTTATTTATCATTTATATACATACATACATCTAATATTGTTTATATATTTTGTAGTAAGTATTCGTATTTAGTTTATTTATATCAAAGCGCTCACTGCCGTCGACTGAACCGGTAAGGTGCCGTAATATTTACGCCTACCCCCTTGTCGACGGCATATTTAATTATCACAGTCGTTGCTTGCCATTCGATGCGCTTTCCATACGTTCCTTTGTTTTATTTAGTATTTATTTCCAAATTTGTATCTTTTGTGTTCTGATATATATATATGTTTGTGGTTGACTTTCTTATATACTGTACCGTGTTTAATTGTGATTTTTCCATTTGTGTTATCACTGTATGTACATTTAAAGTGGTGTTGATTAAACTCAGTGCTAAACGTGAGTAGACTTTTATTATTCACCATCAACACGACAATGGGCATCGATGACACTGGAGGAAGGTTACATAAAAAGGACGAGGATCGGGGTATAATTATATGAAAGTTGATGACTGTGGACGAGGCAAAAAATGTATGCAAGGTGCGCAGTGTTTAGCGTTCTGTTCCCTCTGAGTATCCCACTAGGAATACAGCGTGAAAATAATTGTTTTCACTAAATAGGAATCGACTCCAAAATCGTCGCGTTTGCATTAATGTATTTATTAATTAGTGAATTTTCCTTTATATACTGATGAACAGGTTGCAGCGATTACAAAAATGTCTACCAAATGATTGGCATTTAATCGATACTTTTAATCGGAATAGTGACTAGTGACATCGATTTTTAGTTCCAAAGCAGCGTTTTTCGACGAGACTTTAAGCCTTGTAGAGTTTTGATATTTTACTTTGAGTGTTATTTACCATTTGTTTTTTAAATTTATATTAAGTTATTAATTTTGAATGTCTTAAGAATTGTGGAAACAAACGCATGTCATTAAAACTTGTATAATAAATGAAAAAGCCCTACAAACTAGTTATATAAGCAGTACCTACATAGATACTTTTTAGAATATAAATACACTATATATTTTTTATAGTACATATATAAATTGAAATATTTAATAAAATATTGCTTGTATCATAAGCAAATTGAACATTTTAAATATTTTAGTATTATACATACACAAATACTTAATATTACTTATTTCCGATAAACAACAACTGGCACGCTCGAATCACCATAATCACAGAACTGTAGTTCCAATAAAAAGGTTTTTAGTGAGTCACAATGTCAACGACATTTCCATTATCTATGTAACGAGTATTGGGCGGGAACATCATCTGTCATCCGCTGTGACTGCGAATTATGGCGGCACTTATTTTTCACTAATAATATACATATTTTTGTTATTAAGGCCATCCGTTATACGGCTACGTTGTACTTATATACCTTTTTTTAGATTCTCGATGTTTTCGCATACAATGTTGCCAGATTTTGTCTCAAGGGTAAAGCGAGGCTTTCGTCTTTGGAATTGTAACTTATTAAAAAAAAATATTAAGAAATAGTTCTCAAAGTGCGTGGAATAATTCACGAAAAGCGGGACCATGTCTGCAGTGGCGTAACGGTGGTAACTCGCGCCCGGTGCAAAATACCTTTTCAGCGCCCCCCAGACGAACATTTTTGCAGTTTTGCAGACCTTTCGGCGCCCCCTTGTGAGTAGCGCCCGGGGCATGATGCCCCCCCCTAGCCACTCCCCTCACTACGCCACTGCATGTCTGTCCCACTCGAGACATTTAAATTTGGGTGTTAAAATCGAGACGTCCTGCGAAAACTGGGACAACGCTGGCAAGCTAACATAAAGACCTACACAAAATTTGAACTCACAATCATTCAGTGCTGGTACAGTACCTACAGTAATAATATTTAATAAAAGATAATTTTATACATTATTAGCACGCATATCACACAGTGGACTAACGAGCCGCAGGTGATGTTAGACAATAGTGTCGGCTGCGGTTCGCTACTTACCAGTTTTTTGGTTCAACTGAGTGCTATTTTGCGTGTTTCCATTATGACACGGCTTTTGGAAACGCGATGCTTAACGTTTTTAAAAATCATTTAATAATTAAATGATTATATTAATGAATATATAACAATCTAAATATATAACTTTACTGTAATTAAAATAGATTGACTAGATTGACTTGTATGAGGATAATTGGTTATTTCTAATCCTGAGATGTATTCGTCTATAGAGAAAGGAGTGACTTATTAAGAATTCTCCATTACAACTAAAAAGAGGCCATGCAATATACAGTACGGTCGTGGCCGCCTGAAGTTAGGTTTTCTGAACTTTTGCACATTGTTCAATTGGTAAGAAAATAATCAAAAGTAAGAAAAATACTAAAATCGACGCAGCCATCTATAGCTAACTTCAAGGCTGCCACGACTTGTTCACTGTACTGTAATATGTTCAGCAAAATATTATAATTAATAATTACAAATAAACAATGAAAACGGTGTATTATACACGAAAACAATAGCATTTCCTCTTCCTATTTATTTTGGTACTAGCTTAATGTATCTTCTTTTGATGGCTACATTTGACCTTTATATTATTACATAATAATATATTGTATCGTATCTATTAAAATTCCTTGGAGATATTCTTGATAAGATTGCAATATCTATATATATACGGTAAGCATTTTTAGGCCATTTAATGAGATAGGAACAGAGTAAGAAATTCTATTTCCCGCTCTGGTGATACAAAATTCGTCGTCGAATTCGGCCAGTCTACACACAATGTCTCGAATTCGGGCAAAACAAAAATAATAAAATTTTTAAAGTATTGTTAATAGCATTCTAAGATAAGACAAACATCAATAGTGCTTATAACTAATATTATCTTCAGAAAAATATGACAAAGTGCAATTTTTCCCATTACCGTCACACATTTTGTTCTTGACCAATTTGGAAACAAAGAAAACTAAACTCCCATACATTAAGTGTATCTTCTACTCAATCTTTAAGCAAAGGTATCTCGATATTATTTCATTGTGCGCGCGTAGCTTACACTTTACGCTGTGGTTAGACATGGATGACGGTTTAAAGTTCAAGATTGTATTTATGAGATGCAGTTACTGAAAAAATGTATTAAATATTGCTAAAAAAATTGTCTAAAAAATATTTTGGAGTTGCAAACTTATGGTGTCGTAGAGCTGGAACCTGGGTGGATACCTAGGATTAAGACACTCCGTTCCCATTAAGACACTTCCGTTTCCCACTTTCCGCCAAATTCTGGAGGCATTGTGAGTGGAGGCACTGGTGGCATGTTGAGTGGCGGCTGTGCTTAGCCTAGTTACCAGAGAGAGGAAATAAAGATATTAAAGACTAGCGGCCCACCCACGGCTTCGCCCGCTTAAAATACATGGCTCGGATTCCTACGTCACAACCGCTTCGGATTATGGGTTCTAATGTGGGGATATATACAATGTAAATAAATATTGTATAAAAATAAACAACAAAAGGCCAGTCGTGGCGCAGCGGCACGAGGTGTGACTGTAAAACCGGCTGGTTGTGGGTTCGATCCCCACTCGAGGAGATGAAATATTTACTTAAATTTATATTTCCATTTCTTCGCTCTGGTGTCGAGGTTACGCGCGGCGTTGAGTTCTGCCACTCAACACGCAATGCCTCCAGAAATCGGCAGAAAGAGAGGGATGAAGTGTCTTAACACTGCTGTGTGCGAGATACAGCGTGAAGCTGATAAAAAAAAACAATGTTTTTAGTTAGAATAAAAGTAAACAAGGGGTATTTTACTAGTATCTCTTTACCTTTAAGACAACATGAAACAATAAAAAAAAGTTAGTAATATACAGTATAACTATACAGTCATTCACGCTCACATTTAAGAAAAGAATTATTATCATAACTATTACTTATTTGATAAAATAATAGATAATGTAAAAAAATATATTTAAAATTGCATTAAAGGGCGGTAAATATTGAGTAATTGACGTTAAAAAAAAACAATGACATCAAGATAAAAATCGGAATTCGCTACAAAATTCTGGCACGTAGCCAGCAAATACTACGGTGGTAACCGACCGAGACGAACTTCAAAACCCATGTACACCATAGAATTACCTTCAAAATCACCACACCACATACACACACCATGGGCCCAGGTAAAAAACAATTGCCATAATTATTATAAGTGGCGGACGTAAGCACGAGTGCCCAGTTCGCTTTACGCTGCCATGCTGGCATGTTGAATTTTCATTATTTTTTTAATATACAATAAAGATAAAAATGCATAGATAGTCCATATAGGGTTTATATATAGGAAACAGGTTCTCCGGTCAGTGCCTTCCAGTGTAGATGCGCTAGTGCATACGTTGCAAAATGGAGAAATTCATTATTTTGGTAAGTAATCTAGATTTTGCTATTATTTAATTAATAAAAAATTATCTAAAAGAAAAATTTAAATTAAATCAGCTTCGCGCTATATCCCGCACACAGCAGGGTAGGCAGAGGCAACCTAATGTTAAGACGTTCTCCACTTTCCGCCGTATTGTGGAGGCATTGCGTGCTGAGTGGCGGGACTCAACGCCACGATTTGCCTCGACACCAGAGCGAAGAAACGGAAATATAAATTTAAATAAATATTTCATTTCCTCGAGTGGAATTCGACCCCAAACCTAGTAGATTTTACAGTCACACTTTGTGCCCCTGCGCCACGACTGGCTTCAAAAATTATCTAAATAATTAATTTAGTTAAAATTATTTTTATTCAATTAGATTTTTACTTAAACATTGAACCGGTTAGAAGTTTAATAGTTATATTTTGAAAATATAATATGATAAGTAAGAAAAATAATATTTAACTTGCCTCATGACATTTTATTTTCAAATGCAAAATTGTTAGCCTAGTAGTAGTAAATTACTACTACATTAAATGTAGATGTACTTAGAGTAAAACTAAATATATTTTTATTCTGGATGTACAATTAGTTCATCTGCCATCATGAAAAAATATTATTAAAAAAATATTATACTATTGTAAAAGGCGTAAGATTTATGCGTTTTGAAGGGAAACCGAAGATAAAATGAACTGACAGCTGAAGAAGAGAATTGAGCTATTATATTGTTAGTTTGTTAGTCATAAAGGAAAATTTTAAAGCGAGATAAGATTAATAAATAAATATCACATTTGTTATATTATATTTCTGTAAATATTTTATTCTCCACGTTCCTCATAATAAAAGTTACAAGACAAAATGTAACAAAATGTAATATACTTTTAGCTTTTAATCTTTATGTATCTCACGCATTTTAGTTAATGGAGATAGCTTGTTGTCGAGGAAATATTGTATACGACTATACTCATTTATTATTATACAGAAATTCAACCTATTTTAAGTTTGCAACTATAAAAAAGAATGAGCCTCCAGAATTCGCCAGAAAGTGGGAAACGGAGTGTCTTAACACTAGGTTCCCTCTGCCTACCTAAAAAAATAAAGTAACAGTAAAAACTGCTAAATAACTGGTTATTTTAAAGCAGTTCCAAGGTTCAGAAATATTTAAAGAATAAAATACCTGGAATCATAACAATATTAAGTGGCTCCATGCAGGATAACTAATATTTTGTTATTATTATTAAAATGTAACGTTTGTTATTATTAAAATGTAACATGGATATTGAAAAGAACAACCGTTGAGTTTGTTGCCAGCTTTTCTCAGCTTCTCAGCACAACTATCATCAGAGCAGGTTGTAGCGAAATGTTAGTTCAATAATTCAAAATTTCTTATACAAATCAAGAAAGAATATTTTGAATTTGTTGTAGCTGTTTAGATATGGAATACGCCGACGAAATACAATCAAAGTGACTACAAGATTAATGAACGTAACCATATCATACCAATAATTTGTTTATAGCTATTATTAGAAGATGTACTATGTATAACAAATGATTTTCAGGGCTTCATCCATTATGTTTGACCTTTACCACTTTTAGATACATATTATAACATTCATGGTAAATATAATTATATAATGATTAGAATAATAATAAAAAAACCTTTAGTATACATTTTTTAAAACAATGTCTAAAAATAAGAAAAATGAAAAAAATCTATAAATCTTGAAAAATTTTGTAAAAAACTTCAATTTCCGTTCGATTTCTACTCGATGCAATAAAAGATGTAATGGGTATATTCATTTCCTAGCTTTATTAACGAGTCAAAGAGTGGCGTTGAGATTTACCACTCAAGATGCAGTGTCCAGAATTCGGCGGAAAGTGTGGACCGGAAGTGTGTTAATGGAGAATGGAGTGTCTTAACAATAGGTTCCCAGGTTTCCTCTATCTACCCTGCTTTCTGCGGGATGTCGCCTTATAAACGAAAAGCTCTATTGCAAATAAATATGAAAGATGTTGACTATGATTATGAATTTAAATGGCTCATACAATGAAAGTTTACATTTATTTCGTGTGGATTCTTAAATATTCTCCGAAATGTGACAGATACGTAAACATGAAAAAAAACACTGCCCATCGTGTGATTATGCGTAATTACGTAAAATAATATAATTAATATGTAAATACGTGGACTGCACTCATTGAGCATGACCTCAGAAAACAATAGTGTGACATCACGGGCCCCGAATGCAGGCCTTGGGGTAATTGCTCTATAGCCTACTATTGTGATTTTTTTCGACCAATTAAATTAATTATATTATTAAATTCGCTTTGTTTTAAATTAAGTATTATATAAAATCATCGAAATCTCTTGGAACATCGAACATTTAGAAGAAAGGTTGCCGATTGACAAATCGGTAACCTTTCTTCTAAATATTCGTCGTGTCGCAGCCGCACTCTGAGTGGAAATTCCCACACAGGAGTATGGATTGTTTTCATTTTCTCTCTCTGGTACGACAAAAAGCAGTGTTGAGTTCCGTCACTCAACACGCATATCTCGAAAAATGTACAAAATTCTATATTTAATACCTTGTTTTCAGATAATCGCCTTAGTATATTGCGTTGTATATTCTAATGGTGAAAGTGAAACAGTATTATCATCAGTGTTGACTCCAGACAAAAATGTTATTCGACAACAACGAAGCTACTACGAGAGATATGGATACGGGCGTCCTTACGACAGACTAGATGATAGACCATCAAGATGTGGCCGGTGTGATGATGATGATGACGACGACGATGATTATGACAGAGGCCGTGATAGAGACGACGATAAGAGATCGAATAGGCCTACCTACGGTAGTCGGCATGATAGGAACAAAAATTACAACGATAACGATGATAGACGTTATGATGATGATAGAGGCAAAAATAAGAACGGGACAGATGATGATAGTGATGACAAAAGACGGCCGCATGATGATAAGGACAGAGACAGACATAGCAGTAGAAAGAACAAACCTCGAAACCGATACGATGACAGAGATAGGTACAGACCTGATTATTACGACAGGTTTCTAAGAGACCCCTACCGGGACAGGTATGACGATCCGTATTCTAGGCGACCGTACGACAGATATCCGGACAGATACAATGACTATGGAAGATACGATGAATACGCATATTCGGGATACAGAAGACCGTATTACGATAATAGGTACGATAGGGGGAATGGCTATGATGATTCTTATGGTGGATATGGTCCGGGGGTTGGCCGAGGGCCTCATGACAGGTGAGGAAATTAAATTTATATTATAGAAAATATTAAAATTATGTAAATAGTAAGAAAAGTTTTAATATCAGAAAACTATAAACCTCCATATAAAAACCTCCAATTATCTATTCATTTGTCTGTCATTGAATTATAATTTACGGATTATTTTGAGAAATGCGATTATCCTAATAATAAGAGAGGCCATCGTGGCGCAAGAGCAAAAGGGTGTGACTGTAACGCGACGATTGTGGGTTCGATCCCCACTCCAAAAAATGAATTATTATCTATATATATAAAAGGACTTGTGCTGACTGACTGAGGTAAGACGCACGCAGAGCCGTAACCGCTGATGGTAGAAACGTGAAATTTGGGCAGATGTTTATTTTCATATTCTGGACATCCACTAAGAAGGGAATTTGAAAAATTTTAACCCTAAAGGGATGAAATAGGGGTTGAAAATTTATATGGAAAAAAAATTAATCTGTACAGATTTTTATAAAATTTGAAATTCAGATTCTTAAAAAATATTTCATTAACNAAGGGGTTGAAAGTTTATATGGAGAAATCTTTATTGCCACCGATTTATATAAAAATTTAAATTCAGACTGTTAAAAATATTTTATTGAACACGTGTTTCGTGGTTTTTTTACAATTCACTCCTAATAAGCGGGCGAAGCCGCGCACGCCCTCTAGTTTCTTAATATTTTCATTACTTCGTTCTGGCACCAAGGCAAAAAGACCGGTGTTGAGTTTCGTCACACAACACAAAATACAAAACAAACATAGAACATTAGTTAAAAAATGAATGTAAGCTTTCGAATCAATTCTACCTACTACTACTATACCTACATATAGTTTTCCACCGTTAGTTTTCAATTAGGTCACAGAACAATGACATTGAATTCTATTGAAATCACATAAAACGTCGATAGATTCATAGATTTCATGCTTTCTCCTGAAATTGTTCAAATCCACATATTCAATGAGCGAGTAATATATAATAGCTGGATTAATGTAACGGTTTTGTACTGTCGCGAATTTATTATTCAATCTATATTGTGTTTTTGATAGTCTATGTTAAATTAATAAAGAAATTATCTTTTTAAACTGCTATTTTATAAAAAGTTATTGGCGTTGGAGAAGTTTACTCTAGTTAGTAAATTTTAGGGCATAAGACTCCTCATATTTTTGTCATTTTTAAAAAATTACATACCCACAGTAGTGCGCAAATTTATACTATTATACAAGTTGAGATTCTTAACGGATTTTAAGAACAAATAATTAGTCTATTTTATATTATTGTTACTTTTGGGAAAAAGTTTAGAAATAGTTACTTATGAAGAATTTTAATGAAAGCACAAAAATAAGAGTACTGGACTAAAGTGATATAATATTCAGCATTTGTCTTGCGATTGGCGTTTAACCTATCGACCCGTATGAAATATTAAAAATAAGTAGCTATGTTATTCTATAATACACAAGTTCAATTCTATATTTAAACAATGGCAACATTACAAAATTAAATAAAAAATAACCGAAAAAAACTTAATAGAAATATGACAAGAAATAATTTTTATTCATTATTTTTATATAAGGAAGTATTATGTTTTTATTCCTTCTTTTAAGTCTCCGCTCATTGTAACATTAATTGATGGTATGGTATCAATGTCTGATAAAAAAAATAATGTTTATGTTTTGAATACAGTAATGTATAGATTCGAGTTAATTTCGACGAGATAAGCTCCGCCACTCAACACGCAATGACTTCATAATTTTAGGGAAAGTGGGGAACGGAATGAATGGGAACGAAGTGTCTTAACACTAGGTTGATAGGTACAGTGTGAAGCTATAATTAACATTTTCTAGAATGTAAATGTGTCTTATAAGCATTTGACATACGACACATAGTTATCACTATTAAAAATCAGAAATCAGCTGGTCTCTTTGCATAGTTAGTTATTACATATTATGCAAATTCATATTTTGAAGGTTCCCGACCTGCGAAATAACTGTTTTTGTACACTTTATTATGCTTTATGCTAAAATTGTAAGAGATAAGAATACTAATTAGATGAATAAAGTCATTAGATTCGGTGGTTATTTTAAAACTTAATATAACAATGTTTTTTTTAAATCGTGAGCTTAGTTTTTGTCTTTACTAATATTATAAAGCGATTGAACGTGCTAACTTTAATAACTACTAATTTTAAAGTAGTTCAGTATCTAAATCGGGAAGCTTATCTTAAGTATATATTGATATTTCCGATGTAGCTAAACAAAGCGCGGCGTTGGGTTCCGCCACCCGGATTTTAATCTCTATTAAATGAACAAAAAGTTGACAGATTGTCGTAATTTTTGTTTTTATGAAGTTTCAGGCCATGGGACGAGACGTATCGTGGCCAAGCAGGCTGGGACACTAGCGGTAGAGGTTACTACTTCGCGTCCGGACGACCTGTCGCCAGTGCGTGGGGGCAGCGTGAATATTCAAGGTATATTAAAATGCATATTTAATATTTATTTTTAAAAGAAAAAACTAAATTAAGTATATTATTGTTTTTATATAAAAAATATGTTTTTTTTTATCTGCTGTATTTGTCAATTAAAGAACCTGTAAATAATGGCAGAGTGTAGGATTTCAAGTGTGGCTTGATCACGTGGCTATTTGTTGCTTATGACACATTCTACTTAACAAACTCTACATTTTCATAATATTTTATATTAGTATAGATTACTGAATCTGCATGTATGGTGTTTCAGTTAAAGGTGGCAATATACCGCTTAACAATAATTGTAGAAATGTTTAATATGCAACCTTCTACCAAATTAGACTTTTAAAAAAATATAACTCACTACTTAAAAATTTGAAATTTCATCAAAAGACTTCTTCGAGGCTCAAGCTCAAGGATTTATTTATAAGCGTCTTTAATATCAAGATCCTTTCACGTGTAGAACTAATGTTTATACGTTCCACATTCCACACTCCCTATCCTCCGATGGACACTTAGTCCCATATTTAAAATGTCAGTTCGTTGTGATTTTAGAAAGTAATAATAAAATCTATATCTAATTATGTTGCCATAAAAAAAACTTTTCAGACCAGCAACTTCCGGTAGCTGGCAGAACAGCGGATACTCTGGATATTCTGGGTACACTGGATCTGTATATAGTAACCCAGGATACGCCTCGACCGGATACGGTGGATACCAAGATAATAGCGGATACGGATACGGACAAGGGCAATCCAGCGGATGGCGGAATGTGGGGGAGAGGCGACCTTATAGGGATCAGAGGTGTGATTGATTAACAAGTAATTTGTTATTATCTATTTAATTAAAATATTATATATATATCATAATTTAGCATAAATAATTAATAAATAAATGGAAATGAATAATTTGCATTTGTGTTTCAAGCAGAAAAGGGAAGCAGAAAATAAATAAATAAATAGAACTTTTTTTAGTTCACTAACTTGCAAATGAAACAATATCCAATATATTGTTGGCGGCGGTGGATAAATAAAATATGTTTTCTTTGTTTTTTCGTACTGCTGTAAAACATTTATTCAATGATTACACATAAACGAAGCTAGTCGAGGCGCAGTGGTACAAGCGTGCGACTGTAATCGCTACAGATTGTGAGTTCAAACTCGAGGAAATGAAATATTCAACATTTTTTTTTCCTCGCTCTTGTAATTAGGAAAAGCGCGGCGTACAGTTCAACTCAACGCCTCTAGAATTTAACCACACTTTTGCCATAGTAAATGTTCCCTCCCCTCCGGTGGGGAACATCTTCCTTTGCAGGAAAAAGCTTCACAGCTTGAGGCTATTAGACATATTTATTTTAAAAATATTATATTTATATTCCAGTGGCGTAGCAAATCTAGATACGAAACCAGCTAAAGACAACCGCTACGGACAAAACCAGGGTTACAGTCAAATAATAACCTATCAACCGGGAACCTACACTCAGAGCAGCACAACCCCCGCCACCAGCTACCTGTTCCAGAGAGAAGATGAAATTGTCACGCAGGAAACTATTTTAAAAGTGTAATATTTCTGAAAGACGCCATGTCGATTTAAAGATAGAATAAAATAAGAAAGCTATATAAATTGTGTAACTCTATTGAGACTTAAAGATATTAATATTGAAAAATTATTATATTATATAATATAATAGTAATTTGAATACGGTGACAATAAACTGTCTAAATGAGAGCCATGAGAAAGAGAATACATAAAATAAACTGTAAGTTTTTATAATTTTAAACTTAATTTTGGATAGGTATGTATGAGAAAAAAAACAATAAATGCCTCGTCTTCTCTTTCCAAAATGATCCTCATATAACAAATAAATATAGGCAATTTTGTGAATAGATTATATTAAGTACTCATACTTACTATATAATAGACGCTTAAAAAGTAAATTTTGTTTTTTTTTTTTTTTTTTTAATATAAGGTAGAAAGAAAAAAAAATATTTTTTTTGTTTTAGATACAAAGATGATTGTAAAAGAAATTACTTACTATATTTTTTTATGTATAGAAAGGATATTTTTAAAGTACAAACCTAATAAGAAATGGTATATCCTAGTACGTAGTAGGATTCCTGAAATTCTGAAATACTAAGCTGCATCAGCCATTTTCACGCAACTCAGCACGCAATGCCTCCAGAATCCGGCGGAAAGTAGTGAATAAAGTGTGTTAAGACTAGGTTTCCTCTGCCTATCCTGCTGTGTGCAGGATACAGAGTGAAGCTGAAAATCAATATTACTATATGTCTGGAAAAAGAATCCATTTCAATATTTTTTAAAATAATAACGCCTGTATTGCTATTTTACTCGAACTTCGAACTCGAACTCCTTCTTTTCGAGTCGGGAGGAATAAATAATATATAAAAAATAATAGATTCCAAATACCAACTTAAAAGGCGCCTAAAATGATTTATAGCAATATTCCTTTTATTAAAATTGCTATTCTTTTTGTAAAATTTTACATGTATAGTGTTCTAATTACACACGTACATAAATACGCTGTATCCCACACACATATAGTGGGCAGAGTGAACCCAGTATTAAGACACCATACTTCTTTCGCCTCGTCACCTCTCATCAACATTCTGTCGTCATCCTTTTTATGAGTTCTTCCTCTAGTACCATCAATACCGTGTTCTCGCCGGTCAACCGAGGATTTTTTCCTTTCTTAAAATATAGGAATAGCTTAATTTATTTAAGTATATTTATTCACATATTTTTCTTTTCTAAGAGACCGTCCAATCTGTCTAATGCTTTTTGATTATGAATCTTCTAAATCAAAATCAGCTTCACGCTGTATCCCGCACACAGCAGGGTAGGCAGAGGGAACCTAGCGTTAAGACACTCCGTTCCCCACTTGCTGCCGAATTCTGGAGGCATTGCGTGTTGAGTGGCAGAACTCAACGCCGCGCTTAACCTCGACACCAGAGCGAAGAAATGGAAATATAAATTTAAGTAAATATTTCATCTCCACGAGTGGGATCGAACCCACAATCAGTCGGTTTTACAGTGACACCTCGTGCCGCTGCGCCACGACTGGCCTCTGAATCTTCTAAATCTTTAAATAAGTAGTTTAATTAATGTGTGTCATTTGTACATCACAACATTCCACATACATAAATACGTACAAAATATTATACAAATAGAATTTATATATTTTATTATAAATATTGAGGCCTTTGATTTAATTTGAAGCTAATTTTTTTTTTAATATTGAGGCCAGTCGTGGCGCAGGGGCATAAAGTGTGACTGTAAAACCGACTGGTTGTGGGTTCGTCCCCATTCGAGGAGATGAAATATTTACTTTATATTTCCATTTCTTCGCTCTGGTGTTGAGGCAAAGCACGGCGTTGAGTTTTGCCACTCAACACGCAATAGCCTCTAGAATTCCTCATAGGTTACCTCTGCCTACTCTGCTGTGTGCGGGATACAGCGCGAAGCAGATTTATTTTATTTATTATAAATATTTCTACCAGTCTATTTATGCATATGTTTATGATAATAGTCGTTCACTCTTTCTTCAATTACTTGTTCGTACTATACAAAGCTAGTAAAATAGGCTAGCGCTTGGACGGTTTCTAGATTACATGGATTAGTTAAGTTAAACAATGTGTAGTTTCAATCGGAACTTGATAGCGTGCCGGTTGAGTACTAATCACTTTGAAACACACAGTTGAGCACTACTCACTATGTCACATTGTATGGATAACGAAATCTCCTTACGGTAAAAAAGAGACAATATTACACAATAAAAGAATGCATATAGACTATATTACACAAAAGTCAATAACAATTTATATAGCTTCATACTGTACCCCATACCTGTAGCAGTGTTAGGCAGAGAGAATCTAGTGTTTAGACGCTCCATTTTTCACTTTCTGCACGAATTCTAAACATTCCATATTGCAGGGCGATGAAAATAATTCAAATATAATCATTCCGCTAAGAGGAATCGAATATACAACCATCTCGTGAGGTGCTGTCAGATGCTGTCTCTCTGTACCGCGATGGAAACACTACAATTACATTAACATTAAACGTAATATTTTTTTAAATACGATATAATTTAAAGTTAAAACATAATTTAAGCAATAACTGAAACGTCCGCCATTTTTAATCAGTTGATTCATCCATATCTATAAGAATTATTTATATCGAACAGTTAATGATAATGATAACGCGATATTGTTTCTAATGATATTGTAAAGTAATCGCCCACTCTGCCCAATATCCTTGTGAGTTTGGACACGTCAATATTTTTATTTAAAATTAAAATTAATAATTATCTTAAAATTCGTGATTTTAGTGTTGTTTATTTAATCTATATTTTTTTTACAAATTTTGAGGGTAGTCAGAAGTAATTTAGTGTTTAATCACTTTGTCCTTTAAACTTAAATAAACAGAGAGTTTAATTTAAATAGCTTGTAATTTTTTTACACATATTACATTTCTCTATTATTTAAAGTATTATAATTTATAATTTAATTTCAAATTCTTAGGGAGAGCAAAGTACAGATTAGTTAATCGATACTTTTCCAAGGAAAGTATCGAAAATGACGGAGCAAGACTCAGTGCAAGTAGCGGAGCCCGCGCCTAACTCTGTACACGTAGTTAATGGGGATAGCTCGGTCCAAGGGTCGTTCCAAATAGCAAACGGAAACGTAAATTCGGTCCAAGTTGCAAATAGAGACGCGGTCCAAATCGTGAATGGAGAAAACTCGGTCCAAGTTGTAAATGGAGGAGCAGACCAATCGCTGAAACCACCTGCTAGTAAAGCGTAAGTAGCATTTTTATTCATAATTTTATTTTTTTAAGATTTTTGTTTAAAGTATTTGAATTAAATCTTAAGGTTATGCTGGATAAGCTATGATTTGGAATAGACACAAATTTTCAGGAGAAAAAAATATATGACATCATTATTATTAAAGAATGTTGCGTGTCACCTTCAGCAGACCTCATTTATCCAAAATATTACAATCTACTATGAATTATTTTAACTCAAGTATTGAATAATAGACTCCAGACGGATTTGTAAGAGAATAAAAACATTATGAAAATATATTTTGCTTTGTTAGAAATATAATCTTACTTGAAATCGTATATAAACACTTATATTAGTTGCAAAACACTTAAACATGTGTTGATTATTCTATTATAACGATAATTCCATAAATATTTCCTATTATCTTTTTACTTATGTTTTATATTTTGTACTTTATTAGTACTTTTACCCTTGTGCTCGGTCAGTTCTTTGACATGTCACTTATTCTTCATATATTAAATTCTTTTTAATAATTATTATTAAAATTCAAAATTTTTATATTACAAGTCGTCCTTGGATTGATTGAAATCAAATAACGTTCGAGACATACATTTTTATCGTTAATAAGCGCAATAAATGATATAAAATCAATATCGCTTACGTAAACCGTAATCTGTCGAGTGTAATATTTACTTTTAAATATGTATGTAATTATATAGAATACCTGCGATAATTTATATCATTTAAAATCATATATTAAGGCCTACATTTATAAATCCCTCTCAAGTCCGAGATCGATATTGAGATGGTGATTTCTTTTATACATATATAATCTCTGAATAAAATCGGCATCTCAAGATTGATCTCAAACTTGAGAGCGGTTACAAATACGAACCAATAGGTATATGAACAAAAATGATTTTTGTTGTACTTTCTACAAAAAATATGGTTGGTTTATATGTGCATCGATTATAAAATTACTTCAATACAAGGGTTTCGTTTGTTTGTTCAGTATTATTATTGACTACATTCTAAGCTGTGGCTTATATTATTTGTGCAGTCGGATTGCTTTTTTATTTTTTTATGATAATTTCTCTTTCAGCTTAGTCAAATACCGAATAAAGTTAAATTGATCCGCATAGTCACGTTTCAATGAGATTAATATAATTATCGATTCTGTACAAAAATATTTGAACGTATATCTTTAAAATATATATAGTATAAAATTCATATTACAATAAGATGTAACGCAACGTAACACTGCATTCTTTGTGATTGTGTTTTCAAAGCGGTGGTGTGGATATCGTTCAAATTATTCCTTTTTGTCACGATTAATTCCTAATATTCAGTGTCCCACATTTATTGTCATAATATATACCATTCAAATGATTCATAATATATACCATTAGTGCGAAAAATTTTCTTGTGGGATTTGTCCAAAAAGTGACGAACAATACTAATAGAAGTTCACTCTCTTTTAACCGTCGCACTTACAGTAAGGTCAATTTAATGAAAATAAAAATTGCTATATCTCGCACATAGCAGGGTAGGCAGAGGGAACCTAGTATTAAGACTCTCTCTTCCTATACCCGCACACAGCAGAGTAGGTAGAGGGAACCTAGTCACATTCTTCCTCACTTTCCGCCAATGTTTTCGAGGCATTGCGTGTTAAGTTTCAGAACTCAACGCCGGATTTCTGGTGCCAGAGAGAAGAAATGAAAATATTAATAAATTATAATTCATTCCCTCGAATGGCGATCGAACCCACAACGGCCTCAAAATTTAGTCTATTTTATAAAATGACGCACTTTGTTCAATATCAATACGTTCAATGAATATTGAGCCGGTAACAATATAAAAGTAATGTATGCATATAACTAATAAGCTTCAACTATCGTAAATACCATAAAGCACTAAATAATCCGATAAGACAAATATTGCACCGTTTATATATCAACATATAAATATATTTTCATGAAAAAGCCGTCTTCCTTTCCCACTGAGTAAATGAAATGAACCCCACTGAATAAACCAGTCATGACGCAGGGAAACAAGCGTGTGACTGTAGACTCGGCAGCTTGTGGGTTCGATTCCTACTTGATGAAGTGAAATATTTAATATTTTTATTTCATCGCCCTGGTAACAAGGCAAAGCGCGGCGTTGAGTTCTATTTACTCAATCCACACTGTCTCCAGAATTCAGTGGATTAATTGAGGAACGGAACGGAGGTGTGTTAGTGGGAACGGAGTGACTTAACACTAGGTTCCCAGGTCCATCTGGCTAGTCCTATGCGCGGGAGGAACTAAATATTTATATATTTTTATAGCGTGAGGCTATAAAAATATATAAATATTTAGTACTATAAGTACATTTGAAAGTTGGATCACTCAACTTCTCACGTACGTATAAATATTAAAAGTTCAAAAGTTTGTTTGGTTGAATGCACTATTCTCAGGAAGTAATAGTTCGAATTGAAAAAAATATTTCAATCAATCACCTTCACACTGTATTCCGCACACAGCATGGTAGGCAGAAGGAACCTAGTGTTAGGACACGCCGTTCCCCTCTTTCCGCCGAGTTCAAAAATAAAAGTAAGTAAATATTTTATCTCGTCGAGTGGGGATCGAACCCACAACCTGTCGATTTAACAGTCACACACTGTGCTTTTGCGCCACGACTGGCCAAATAGTCCATTTATCGAGGAAGGCTATAATTACGTTGATCGTTTCGTAGTTCAGAGGGAACCTGCGTTCCCTCTGAAGTGAGTTACTTATGGCACCTTAATATGTGCTATGCACACTCACTCAAACTCTTACCTATTCTCCTTTGACCAAGGTCCGCATAAAAGAGAGCAGACACCTGGGACCTGGGACTAAGCATACTACTACCACGATTTCCTAAGATAAATTATTTGTACCACACTTGAACAAACAAACTACATAGCTAATTGATCAAGAATTTATCTTAATTGAACATCCATTCAGAATGATCAAGGTTGTTATTGGATAAATGAATATTATTACAAAATGCTTGTAAATAAACACAATACATACATAGTTCAGAGATTGAGGCCAGTTATGGCGCAGGGGCACAAAGGTTGTAGGTTTGTTCCCACTCGAGGAAATGAAATATTTAATATTTCCGTTTTCGATTGTCGGTGTCGAGGCAAAGCGCGCTGTTGAGTTCCGGCACTCAACTCGGAATACCTCCAGAATTCGATGGAAAAATGAGGAACGGAGTGTTTTAGCAGTAGGTCTCCTCTGCCTACCCTGCTGTGTACGGGATACAACTTAACGCTAAAAAATAAAAAACGTACATAGACATATTTATGAAAGTATAACTAACATATCTCATCACTCAATATAAAGTCTCTGGTCTAACTTAGAAACATATTTTTTTAGAAATTCATTTGTACTCATCGACACACTCTCTTGCAAGAGTAAAGTCGACATTCTGAATTAAAAATAAAAAAATATAAATTAAACAGAATTTGCAAATTTGTAGTCTTTTAATAGTTTTATTGTAGTTTTGCTTTCTAAGCCAAATACTGTTGAAAATACTAATTTTATTTATGAAACTAGCGGCCCATTCACGGATTCGCTCGCATATCACTTATCAAATCAAACCAAATCAGCTTCACGCTGTATCCCGCACACAGCAGGGTAGGCAGAGGGAACTTAGTGTTAAGACACTCCGTTCCCCACTTTCTGCCGAATTCTGGACTCATACCTTCATACCACTTATAACTCTTTTATTATACTGCATTTGCCCATAAGATTATCAACATAAATTATATTGTAATATATAATCAATATAATTTATATATTCTATTATTTTGAGAAAATGCAAGCATTGCTACATGACTGCTTGCTCGCAAATCTATCTAAATAAAATCGGCGGCAAGAGCGTCCCCCGCAGGACTCGTGCCTATGCTTGCGGCCGTAAAAAGAGTGTTGAATCATTTTGAATTTACACTTTCTCAAAAAGTATACGTTCAAATGACATGCTATAAAAGCCAAAACATATCCTCATAAAATTTCCTTGATAATGGAATAACTTTTACTCGTAAGTTTAAATATCTTTATAAATTAAAAAACGTTGAAATATCACCATGCAATTTCCAATTACTTTTTGTCACAAAATGCCTTATTGTGACTTATTTATAAGTGAGAGATAAACGGTATCGCGAACATTTTTTAGAACTGATAAAATAGAATATTTCTTCCATATATTTTACTATTTTTGTAGCGCACGCGCTTAAAGCAATTCGATGGCGTTCATTATTATTGTTATTTCGTTATTTAAGGATACCTAAGACTTACAGCATAATAGCAGCACTTCTAAAGAACGTAGCTTTCATACAAAACCAAAAATAAATAAATCGGACCAGCAGATCCAGAGATCTTAGCGCTTAAACAAATAAACAAACTCTTCCGCTGTATTATATTAGTATAGATTGAGAAATGTGGGTCAAGTAGCCTATTGTACCCAGACTAACCCTATGCATAAATAGGGCCTATAAAAAGTAGGGCAGAATTTATCACATAATATTTAAAAATATATTTTAAATTTATGTACAATATATGTCAAAGTCCAACAAAGAGACAGCCCTAAATGAATGCGCTGCTAACATTTGCATGTATACGACTACGGTTGTATTGATGATAGATTTTGAGTCAATTAATTTATGATTCTGATTCTATATTTTCTGTCAGCATCGCTCTTATAAAATTAAAAAAAGATATATAACATGAACGTCATTATGGCACAATTGAGTGGGTCTTAAAACCTGCACCTGTGTATAGCCTTAGCTATATTACGATTAGGCTCTACCCTAACCTTTAAAAGCTCAATGATTATTTACCTATACTTTAATTTATAATTATGAGCAAAATGTTAGACAAATATGCACTTTTAAAAGTAAATACTAGAAAATAGGATACATTACATAAAAAATCCGCTTCACGCTGTATATTGCATACAGTAGGGTAGGCAGAGTGAACCAAGTGTTAGGACACTCCGTTCCCCATTTTCTGCCGATTTCTTCGAGGCATTGCGTGTTGAGTGGCAAAACTCAACGCTGGGTTGTTGCCTTGGTGCCAGAGAGAAGAAATAAAAATATTAATAAATAATAATTAATTCCCTGGAGAGGGAAGCGAACCCACAATCGTCACGTTACAACGACGACGACGGCCCTATTTTAAATACTTATTTAAATAAGTACAAAACAAATAAACATAGCACATTAGTTCTTCGTCCTTATTTATCAACGTTTTCATTCAACGAACACTATGCATGTGCTTAAATTAACATAAGTTGAAGGAGATTAAGAAAACATTGATGTTCTTTTGCTTTATACTTTACATATATTAAAGGTTTTACCTGTAATGATCATTAAGCAATAATGAGTCGTTTTATCCTATTCTTTTTTACATAGTACAACAAGAGAAGAGTACCACTACTAAGGTAAGCGGGACTCGAACCCGCGCCTCCTGGAAACCGACCAGGCGCTCTGACCACTAAGCTACGTCGAAATTTTTATACGCTTGTTACAACTTATTTATGTTGTTAGTATTTCTGTAGAAAGATTTTTACAAATTTCCGCTACCTTAAGATTACCAAGAATTATAGTTTGGCAAGAGAGAATGCCATTCATTACATATTTTTTTAACATTTTTAAAGAGTTATTCCACACTTAGGAAAGAAAAATACTTATTTAGAAAACGTATAAAAATCCCGCTACGTTCAAATTTTCGATATAGGAAATATCGTCTGTCAATTTCAGTTTCTTACATTTTTGCATACTTATAAATTAACAATCCAAATAGGATTAGGTTACACTTACACTTAGATCTTTTCTACTAAGCAATGGATTTCAATACGATTTTCACTTAAACCAGAATTATTCAAGAGGAAAGTTTATAAATATGCATGTTATTTTATTGTATTCGTAGCGTTAGCGGTGGGCATTACATTCATTTGCTCGCTCTGGCAACAAGACAAAGCGCGGCGTTAATATCCGTTATTCAACGTGCAATGTCTCGAAGAATGGACGGAAATTGACTAATAGAGGTCTTAGCACTAGGTGGGGAACCAAGTGCCTAATCAGCGTGAAGCTTCATACACAGATTAAAAGAAACTGATACTAACTTTAAATTCTTTATAATTATATGAATACATATATCATTAACTGACCTCATGTTGGTAATAAACACAGTTGGCTTTTTATAATTTTCCTATTACGATCTTCCTGAATGGAAGGTTAAAAGACTTTCCTGTTCCGCGAAAATTATATTGTTTTGTTTGTATAATAATATATGATTAAACGTTCGGAAGTCATA
Source organism: Heliconius hermathena (assembly GCA_013403705.1). Lineage (NCBI taxonomy): Eukaryota > Metazoa > Arthropoda > Insecta > Lepidoptera > Nymphalidae > Heliconius > Heliconius hermathena. The sequence goes on from JAAIXJ010000056.1 coordinate 1,446,035, forward strand.
CTTTATTTAATAACAATCATAAATAAAAACGAGTTATTCAACAAAAACTCTTGTTGCTATCTGAAATATTCATAGATAGCGTAGCGGTATAAACATAAGTTTCCATTGTTAATAGTTATAATTATTTGTAACAAAATTCATAAAATACAATATTAAACACACACCACCACATAAATAATGTGTAAACATATGTTAAATAACATTATAAATAATTAATTAAAAATCAGAAGCCGGTCGTCGCTTAGGGGCATTTACGTGCGACTGGAAACGGGATGTTGTGGGTTCGATTTGAAATATTTAATATTTTCATTTCCTCACTCTGGTATCAAGGCAAAGTGTGGCGTCTAGTTCTGCCACTCAACACGCATAGCCTCTTGACTTCAGCGGAAAGTAGGGAACGGAGTGTCTTTACACTAGGTTCCTAGACCTGTCAGCCTATCCTGCTAACCACATAGTCAATAACATTATACGTAATTAATTATAAAACATACAGAGTCTTATTTAAGATAATCGGAAAGACGTGCACAAAGGGTCCTTGTCGAACGATTAACAGACATTAGCGACTAGACCTTACATCAAATTTGACCTTGTAATTACAAAATAAATTACTTACCACGTGTGCGGAGTTTACTTTGCAAATATAACCCGAATAAAGAGTATTATCAATATAAAATAACTAACTAAATAATGAAATAAAACAGGTAACTAGTAGGGGTCTCAAGTAAATTCAAGATGTTACTTTTGTGAAAATGTTTTGATATTTATAATTTACATAATTTGTTTATAAATTATAATAAACTTTATTTGAATGTAATAAAGTCTTATTTATATTATACAAAAATAGACAGTTAAGTCGTTTTGTAATACTACCTAAAACACAGGCTACAAAGGTAGCTCTAGAAGTTGGAAGCGACGCTCTCACTTGACCGGTCTCGACTTGATGTCAGTTTGCCGCCAACGCTTGAACTAGTCTCATATCAAACGCGACAGTTAACAGTCGTTAACGAAACGTCAAAAAATATTTTTTTTTTTATTATAAAAAAGATAAAGTGCGTTGTTAATTTTAACGAAAGAAGTTATAGCTGTTAGTTAATTTACGTCATACATTCAAGCGATAGATATAAGATAAAGTGATAACGAAATCGATAGTGTTTTTACTCATCAGTTTTGGGAATTTTTTGGTTTGGTGTAGTGATGCAGCGGGAATGTGCATTGGATGTATTATAATCGAGTTTGGCTTGAACGAGGTGAGTCTTTTTGCGAAGAGGTCGATGACATACAGAATATAATCTTGATTTTTATTATTCATTCATCTATTCGATACGGAAGAATTACCATAAAATTAAGACAAACGGTTTGGTCAAAAAAATAACTTATTTTAAACTTATGTATAGTTTTGATATTTTAAATTCATTTTTATAATGATTGACAATATGAATTATATATTTTTTATTATTTAATACAACGATCCTTAAGGAAATACGTAATTTTAATTTCTAATACTTGTTAAAATAATAATACCTCAATGTCTTAAATAAACAATGAAATACACTTAAAACATATTTTTAAATCGAAAATGGGATAATTATTTTTAGTAGGAATAATCATTCCGACTTAAAAATCTGTACCTATTTAAGTTTGGTTGGCCTAAATTTCGGCCAAAATCTTAAAATTGGGCCAATACACTTACCTCGATATTTATAACAATTAGCATAACGCAGTGTGAAAGCAGAAGCCATGAAGGCAAATGCATTTTGCATTCAGCCTTTGTTGAACTTTTTTACAAAAGTAGGTGGTAGCCCGTATATACCAACTAATCGGCAAAACAGAACATTACTTTGTGTTTAATCATTATAATCGAATTAACTATATTAATAACCTTCACAGAATATAAAACAGCGCCTATCGGCCTAGTTTGGTTAATCTGCTATATATTAGACACATTATAAAATCCATTTTGTGATGTAAGTGATATTAGTTTCACAAGAAATTGTTATGACAATAATGAATACTAAGAAATTAACCAAATTGATAGCATTGATATTACTATTCTACTGATCGTTTGGCCTATTTGTCTGTGATTCATCCTTAAAACAGATCTTACGTGCTAATGATAAAAACTTGAAGTAATACTTGAGTCCGTCGTGGCGGCACAGCATCTGAATGAAAACGCGACTGTATTAGGTTTAATTCTCATATAGGGGTAAACCACTCAAACAAAGCCGCAGATGAAAGCACGTCTTTTATATGTTGGAAATTAACGCAAATTAAATTGAAATTTTTCTTCATAATGACAAAATAGAGGGTACAAACATTTCTCGTAATTGTATGAGGAAATTTTTGGACTAATGCTGTGATTTTAAATAAGTTCAAATAACAAGGAAATATTATTCATGTCAAGTATAAATAAAACAAGGACGTTCGGATTATTACTTTGTTAAAAAAATCTTTAAAAAAATATTTTGGCTTTTGACGAACAGATAGATGTACAAAAAAAATATCTTATTAGAGTTCTTTTATATATTTACATGTATGGGAATGTACTTTTGGGAAGTATGTTCAGTAGAGATGGAATTTAAGTCCCGCCGCGCATCTTAATATTTGGCAGTGCGTGGACAACGAGGTGTGACATTAAGTTCTCTGCCTACTCCCGTATATGTAGGATACAGAAATATGCCCGAAGTACACAACAAATGTTTTCATAAAATATTTTCAATAGGAAACAACCATTACCTATTCGGCAATAATATAAAAGAATTGAAGATGTGCGAACACGCAAGCAAATCCAATATCGTTATAAAAGTTATTTAAAGGGCGATTGACTCACTTCGAGTAAATATTTTAATTAATGATGTCACCGTAAGGCATATGTTTAGAATTATTTGTAGATGCCTACTCGATTGTCATTGTTTTACGAATCGACTCGTATTACTACTACGATGCACTAATTTACTAAATAAACTGTAATTTGAATCCGTCCTGGTGCAGATACAGCGTCTAACTTTAAATTCGATGATTGTGAGTTAGATCTCCATTCGGTGGTATGAATTATCCTTAGTAAAGTTGAGTTCCACAACTTATCGCAATTCCACCGGAATATGCTGAACAGAATGTCTTGATATTAGGTACGAGCTGCTTCTTTTTTGCTTTTCTGTAAGTTCAAATAATATACTTAATATATTATTTGACAAATTATTTTAGAGATAGATATTAAGATCAAAGTGAACTAGTTCAAAAAAATTTGAGTTTATAGACCATTATAAAATTACATAAACTTTTTGTCAGTGTTTACCAAAAATTATAGATGTATTAAATTGTCACTTTCATATTAATGTGATCATTGATTTTTACGGATTTTGTGTGGCCCTAATCATTACCAATTCTTTAAATATATTTTTTTAAATAATCTACCAAAGTAGTAAAACTAGTAGTTGCACATATGAAGATTATATTTCATATTTTATCTGTGGAACATGTGAATAACCTGATCCTAAGTTATTTCCAAGTCAAACTAGCTTCGTGTTTAATTTAATGTGGATTTAATTCCTACTCGATTCAAAGTGGACAAGTGTCTCAATGGCAACGGGTATATTAACACTAGGTTCCCAGATTCCCTTTGCCTACCCTGCTATATGTGGGATGCAGCGTGAAGCTAAAAAATAAATGTAGATAATATATAACACCACAGGTATAACAAAATTAGATTAAATATTTCATAATATGGATTTACTTTATAACGTCATTGACCCGTGCCTTATCAATAGAAACGTGCATAAAGCAGCTTATAAAGAAGTTCTTTATTACACGACAACGCTCGTCTAATAACTAATAATACTTGTGACTCAGTCTGAAAGGAAAATCTGTGGTCAATAACGATAATGCTGCGTTAAGTTCCGCAACTCATCTTAAGATTCGGTGGAAAAGAGAGGAATGTTTTAATATTTTCTAGATACTAGAAGATTTTTAACTTTAAACTTACCAACACAACTTTAAACGGGATTTCCTATTTGACAAGGCGTAAGATGGATTTTTTCCTGTATCTTTAGGAATTTGAGAAATGCCTTCTTAGCGTCACTTTCATAATGTATACTTACATAATATGAGTACCAAATAATATTTTTATTTATAGTCTCGTGCGTGCCCTATCGCTCTTAGTAGTAGGCTAGTGTACCAACAATATAATTAATTGCAAAATAATGTTCATGTCGATTGATAATATTATTGTACTATATAATATGACAGATTTTTTAGCAGTGTGAACACTGTAAATTAAAAAAACTAATAACAAATGTTAGTGATTTATAATAAAGGAAAATGGGAACCTAGTATTGAAAAACTCCGTTTCCTTTCTTCCGTCCATTTCGATATATCTCGTGTTGAGTGGCGAAACTTAATGCAGCGCTTTCCATTGCAAGAGCGAGGAAACGAACCCACAAACCCAAAAGACAGATGCTATGACGCTGTTACTAATAACGATGGTCCTGACTTGACAGATAACAGTTAACCTTATAATATGTAAAAAAATATCGACGCTATCATGGCGCAGTGGGACAGTCTGCAATAGTTATGAGTTCGATTCACTTAAAGCTTAAACTTTATTCAATATTCCACATCTGTATCACAAATTAGGGTTGCTAAACTAATTTTGTTCTTTAATTTACCTACATAAATTACATGATATTATAGATTTTAACAGCTTTATTGATCTTTAGTTTTATTGATTTAATTACAAAGTTTCCATTGTTAGCAAAGTCATGTGAGAGTAGATGTAGGTGAAAAAGACTATATATAAATCGGGAGCGGTAGCTTGTAGGCAACGGGCCTTACTGGAAGGAAACTCGCGTGAAGTATTGTTATTGAGTGACACGTATCACTTACTGCAGTTACGTAGAATCTCTTTCCGATAAATTTAGAAACATATAGACGATATGTGTTTTTATGGTGTTTTTTTAAAAAAATGTTAACCGCTTCCAAGTTCCAACACTACATATTTAAAAGAGTTAAAAAAGTATATTTCCGTATTTTTATTAAAGATACACTTTAATTAATAATTAGTAGTTAGTAGTTTCAAAAGTTTTTTTTGGCGTGCATATTATAAGCGAGCCAAATATGTTTTCGTCCTTGTAAAAATTACAATACAATCTAAACCTAAACACAATCTAAATTAGTCTATTGTACATAAGAGGATACGGAGATGGCTGAATTATACAAATTTTGCAAGAAACTAAGCGATCTGACAACCCTGTTAGTTATGCCTGTGTACACAGCAATTTTACATTCTCTTATGTTGTAAGACAACACAAATATAGAAAAAAAACTTCGTGGTTTAGTTTGGTCGTATAGTTGTTGCGGGTTCAAATCTATCTCCTAAAGGACCTAATCTCAGAAACTATTGGTTTACATACAAATTTTTTTTTGTTTTGTTTGTTCCATGTATCAAGGAAGGCTACAAATCACGGTAATCGTATCGATAAAATTCTTTGATTGTGTCAAAATTCTTTGAAATGAAGTACCTACTAAGTACCTACTAAATTCATAATATTAATTTATAGTTACCAATGCGTTGTTACTAAACTCATCAACATACTTAGTTTACTTACTAAATAAAATTAACAGTTTAATAAAGTAAAAATTCGGCTTTTCAACAGAACACATTTAATAACACAAAATATAATGAGCACAAACTCGATATGTTTGCTAGTAGGCAGTCCAAGATTCCATCAGCCATCTTCCATTCCATCATCAGATCAGAACGATGGTGCGATAATATTGTATTGTCATATAATCTACATATTATAATTCCAAGCCAATGTTACAATTAGAAGTAGCTGTAATTCAGGTTCTTATATTTTATTACATTATGTAATTACAGCTTAATTTATAAAGGCTTGTTAAAAATCTCCTCGCTCTGGTTAGGAGTAATTTAGAGAATGTAGAGGAAAACTAAAAGACGATATCTCGAAGTTCTCCAATGGGAACAGGACAAAATGGGATTTTCCATTTTACGTCTTAAAGTTATGAGCGATGTCTATTTAGGTACATACTTTAAATATAATCGACTCATATTTTTTTGCTGTTATGTCTTCAAAAGGCACAAAGAACGAGACCAGACCGATAAGTACCAGACGTCATAAGATAAATAATAATAGCGTCAATTACATAGATAAACGAATTAGACTAACAATAAGTTTTTTTATATGTGATTTGTTTTTTATATCAACGCTAATTTTTCAATTTCATATTATGTTAATTCAAAATGCGATATTTATAATTTAGAACCTTGTTGTGTGTTGACCTTAATCCAAAAACATATATGTATAGGTACTATAAAAAAAAATAAAAAAATGCTTTTCTACATAAAATGCTACAAGTGCTTTAGGAATATTTATATAGCCTGTTAAACCGATAGTAAGTATACGACTTACGGATTAAAATACTCTCACAAAATGAACATATATTTAAATTTATTTTCTATATATTCTATTAAAAAAACTTTAGAATATAAAACTGTATCTTACATATTCACATTTTTCACTTTCCGATAAATTTTCGAGATTGTGTCTTGAGTGCCGGAACTCAACGCTGCGCTTGTCTTGTTACCAGAGTGAGAGAATGAAATATTAGTAAATTGTTCACTCTGTCAAGCGGTAATTGAACTCACAACCGCCGCGTTTATAGTCAAACAGCCTAAGCCTAGCCTAAAATAAAATGTATTGTTTAGTATTTTATTCTCTTCACTTGGCACTTTAAAGGGTCCGGCGGCGATTTGCATGACCGCCATCCGTTCAAGTCGAGTTTCCTGAATACGATGCTACTATTGCTACTGTTGACTAAATTATTTTTATGTGTCGCTCATTCGTTGCAACAATGACGTAATTGCACTTTCTTTTTTTAAAAAAAGCAGTTAAATCTATTTATTAGGGAAAATTTTACATATAATAATATTTTGATAGTGTCTTCTATATTTAAAAAATCACAGTTACTACATTGTTGCATTAAATTATTTCAAAGTTGAAAAACTCCCTAAACAGTAGTTTTTGAATTCTTCTTCACTTGGGGAAAGAAAAGCAAATAATGAATATTCCCTCGAATGGCAATTGTACCAATATAGGAATTAGGATACACTACTCCATACGTATGGAACCTAATGTTCAAGACACTCCACTTTCCGCTGAATTCTGGGGGCATTACGTGTTGAGTGGCAGAACTCAACGTCGCGCTTTGCCTCGACATTAGAGCGAGAAAATGGAAAAATAAATCAATATTTTATTTCCTCGAGTGGAGATCGAACTTACAACCAGTCGCGTTTACAGTCACACTTTCTGCCCCTGTGCCACGACTGGCCTCAATGAAAATATTAAATATTTAATTTCCCATTCGAGGAAATCGAAAAAAATCGAATCGGCAACATGTCAGTAACGCTTACAATCACACGCTTGTGCCCCTGCGCCACGACTAGCCTCTATTATACGAGTATATATTTCCTTTAATGTATATACTTTAAAGAATATTTAAAATGATTAAAGTATTACGTTAAATTACATCCACTCTACTAAAATTATGATAATATAAAAAGTCATTGTGACTCAATGTTTACACAGCTAAGTAAATGCTTGATGAGTTTTATTCATAATTTACATTCATTATTTGTTATAGGTATAGGCCGAAGGTCCTGTTAGCACAGTTGTTGATAGACCTTCTACGACTCTCATGTTGTACTGAGTTCAAAATCTTTTAAATCAAAACAAAATCAGTTAACAATTTGGGATTTTTATATTAATTTCACGTTTACCTGTCTAAGTATAAGTAAGAAAATCCTGCAATGCTATTTTGACCCACTCACTACTAGCCGATATTTTACCAAATTTTAAAATATTTACATTACATTCAAAAATAATGAATATATGATGTAATTTTAAATAATGTAACGGTTTTTTAATTAACCGTTACAATACTTTATATGGGGAGACCCTTGTATTCTTGTAAAATTGGCACCTGTCATCAGTAACACGTGTTTAAAACGGCGAAAGTAAATGGTAAAAAAGTCTTTTTTTACTTTTATTTAGCAATACGATTAAAAATAACTTAAGGAGCCGGTTTTAATACTGTTTACTGCTTACCTTTACTTAGTACCGATGTTAGTACTATTTTGTTTACAATTACAAAGTCAGAGTCAGTTTAAGGAAAAGATACACTAAATAGCAGGTGCCCTAGAGGATGTCACAATGAGAATCAGGAAGAATGTGTTCAGGTGGTTTGGGTACATTGAGATCAATATATAAGTAGTTGATAGAAGAAATAATGGCAAAAAAGATATTTGAAGAAGAGTGGCAAGGGAGGCAGGTTGAGACCTTGGTAGACCTTAAAAAACACAATATCGATGATACTGGAGGAGGGCCACATAAAAAGAGGGAGGACCTCCCGGAGAAGTTAATAGCTGTAGAACAGGCGAAAGAAATACATATACATATGTAGAGGTATGGTCTCTGTTTGTTTATAGATCCGTTCTACCTGGCTACCCGGCGAGGAATAAATGGAGAAGCTAAAAAAATACAATGTTATTATATGTAAATAATCGAATATTTCACTACTATAAGTAAGTGTAAAAGCGTTGTTGCCTCACACACATTTCACATGCCACAATCATGGGAAACAGTAGCGGTCTCACTTTCCCATGCTAAGCCTATTGATTAAGATTTATAGTGCTAAGGAAAAATTGCTTAGATAACAGTGTAAAGAGAAATAAATAAAAAATTCACTATTTACACATTATTACGTATTTGAGTTTTTTTTTTATTTATTTCAATGTCGCCGTGGGTTAGTCATGTATGGCGGCAGTGATATGAATAGGTTTAAATAATGGGTTAAATACCACCAAAAAAAATTAAAACATATTTTTTTCAAATATCAGCGTGTTCTTGTTAAAATTAGAAAAAAAATTAATATTATAGTTCGACAGTTAACACGTACATAATGTAATGTATTAAAAATAAGTGAACAACGAAATGATATCTGATAAAGATATTATCTTCCCACCCCCACAAATTGATAAAGATGCAAAAAAACTGCTTCAGTAATAAAAAAAAACAAAAATAAACAGCGTCATCGAGGAAACCATAATATTAAGGTATTCCCTATTTACGAGATATTGCGTATTAAGTAGTGCAACTCAACGTATTTTTTTTAATAAGTTGAAAGTTCAGCTTAGCTTATTACTTTGTAAAACAACATGAAACCAGGCAATGCGGTTACACTATAGGTACCTATAAGCTATAGCGTGTATAGTTCGTCCTATATAGTCTAGACGTGTCACGATGTGGGTCACGTCACTGACACGCCTGTATCCACTCGCCACTCCTTCAATGACTTGGCGAAAGGCTTTTACAAAATCTGTTTTTGATAAAAAAAAATATAATTGTTTTAAGTTAGGTAATTATTAAGTTGTATTACCTAAGTGTATAAAATATCTATAAATAGAAAATAATTCATGCGCTTTTGTTATACAGATAATATAAAAATTGAACTAAAACAGACGGTTCTTTTTTTTTTTACGCCCGTGATTGTAGTCCGCCTATATTAGAGTACGCAGAGGGTTAAGGCACTCCATTTCACATTTTCTGCTTATTTTTCAAGACATGACAAGCTAAGAAGCTCAACGCCGCTCTTTGTCTTGTTACCTGAGCGAGATAATAAAAACAATTAATTTTTCTCGTAAGAGAATCGAACCTACATCCGTCGCGTTTACAGTCATACGTTTGACGCGGCGTTGAGTTCCGGCTCATCATAGGTCATATTGTTTCATATTTAAAAATACATTTTGTCACATTTTGTTTTAAGTTTCAATATTCGTGGGTGGCGGTTGTTAGACACGAATTAGCGATTAGCCGCTCCAATAAGTTTATATTATGACTCACGATCTGTCATAAACCAGGCGTTATAACTAAACATAATAATATGACAAATTATTATAATAGATTTTGTTTTGTCTTTTTGTTTTATTCTGTCATCTTATTTCTATTGTAATTTTATATCTGTTAAATAAATAAAATAAGTATAGGTGAAGGCCAGTCGTGGGGCGGGGGGTACAAGCGTGTGACTGTTCGATTCCCACTTGGGGGAAAGTGAATATTAAATAATTAATTTTAATTTCTTCGCTGTGGTGTCAAGGCTACGCGACGTTGAGTTCCGCCACTTAAAATGCCTCCAGAATTCGACAAAGAGTGTCTTAATCTTCGTACAGGCTCCCTCTGTCTACCCTGCTACAGCACTGCAATTGCACGTTCCCTATACACAAATAGTATTACGTCCAAATCCTGGGGCTTTCAAAAGCTTATTTAAAGTAACACAGTAAATACCACTTACAGTATTATAAAACAAGATGACTCTGTACGAAAGATAAAACATTTTTCGTATAATATGCTAAAACCCAAATTATAACCAGTGATAAGATTAATCCGATTATATCGTCGATTGTGGATTTTATATGAGGAAAAATTGCTATCGTATCTCCATATTTTTGGCGAAATTTTGCATTATTCTGGGAATATTTAGTAAAAAATTAGACAACTTTTAGAAGTCTTAGAATTAAAAAAAGGAAATGGTTGACACGTGACAGTAAGAGTGTTGTTACGTTTTACTTTAAAAAAAGTGTTGTTACGTTTTACTTTAAAAAAAGTGTTGTTACGTTTTACGTTTTACTTTAAAAGTTCGTAAAAATGGTATAGGGGACGTGTACAACGAAGGTGCTGATGACTGGTGTCGCCAATTCAGAATCTTGTAATATAATTTTATTATAATAGTGAAAATTATTATGCCATTTATAAGCCAGTCGTGGCGCAGGGGCACAAAGTGTGACTGTAAAAGCGACTGGTTGTTGGTTCGATTTCCACTCGAGGAAATAAAATATTTATTTAAAATTATAGTTCCATTTCTTCGCTCTCGTATCGAGACAAAACGCGACGTTTAGGTCCGCCATGCAACACACAATGCCTCGAGAATTTGACGGAAAGTGAGGAACGGAGTGTCTTAACACAAGGTTCCCTCTGCCTATTTCTGTTATATGCGGGACACAGCGTGAAACTGAAAAAAAGGCACCAAAAACGTTCTACAAAAGTCATCTTTGCCTATACTCCTACTAATATCACCGACGTACGCATGAAGTGTGTAAGTATATAAGGTTTAATTATGCATTAAACTTCAGAACACGTAAATCACGCTTACTCATCCGGCATCAAGTCGCTTACTTTTTTGGTAGGTACAGCCTCTTAGAGTTCAAGGTGAAATATAACATAAGTATAACAACTTTCGACGTTACTGTTTGTATGAAGTCATTGTGTACCTGTGACTTATGAATCATATTGTGATGGAAGTATTTTTTTTATCTTGTACCATCTTCTTATTAGGGATAGAAAAAATAGTGTTGTGACACTCTATTCCTCACTTCCCACTTACTTAGATACTGAACATAGGTGGTTAACTCAACACCGCCACTTTTGTAATACCAGACTTAGAAAACACACCAGGAAAGCTCACATTATTTATAATGATAATATTGTATCAATTTCAAAGCTTTACTGTTATATAATTCTTTTATTTATAAAGTCTTTAAGTAGTCTTTAAAATATGAGTATGAAAAGAAATCATCAAAAAACAAATATGAGAGATTTCTTTCTCATTTATAATAAGGAAGGATAAATTATATGATATTTGTTTAAATAATTATATTTAAAATATATTATTCTATGTACCTATATTAATATATTTATTGTATCGTAATACCTCGCACCGTCCAACGTTCTACTTGCGGTTTTGTGATAATGTTAATTTTGTATTAATTAAATCGCTTTTAGGCATAAATAAATTAAGATTTTTTTTAAATTCTATCTTATTTTTTACTTAAGCATTTCACTTGCTGGCTGTTTCCATTATGTTTTTAAAGTGTTTTAGCTAATACTTTCTTATAATTGCCTCTCAATACAAAGTAAAATTTCCTAAGGTGTCAGCTAGCATAATGAATATTACGGTTATGCTATATGATTATATTTATATTATTTTATATCTAAATTAATTGCCTAAGATTTGAAGTAGTAACCATCATAATATATAAGACTGCCTTAACTGTGCCACAAGAATATCGTTTAGATTTTTTGCTACAAGTTTGCTTTGTATATTAGCATAGGTACTTAGATGGCTTTAGCTTTAAATAGTCGTGCTATGAAATCAGCGATGTGTCAGCGCAGAACGGATAAGCCCAGACATCAAGTCCGGCTTGATGAAAAAAACTAAAAAAAACCTTTTTTACGAAGAATACAACATATAAAAGTAAGTAACACATGGAAAAAAAGTACTTTTTTCTTCAAAATATTTCCCGTATATAGAAAGGTAGACAGAGGGAACCTAGTGTTAAGACACTGCGTTACACCTGATTTTTGAGACATTGCGTGTTGAGTGGCGGAACTCAACGCCGCGTTACAATATTAAAAGAATGAATAATATTTTGAAATAATTTAAGGTACTCTAAAAGTTTAGAATCCAGGGCATTACGCAAGACATTCACAACTATTATACGATATTGATATATCGATGTCGGTTACTTAACAGTCGTAACTGACAGATAACAAGTCATCTACTATTACTGTTTACGTAGCACAGCAACGTGCGACTGTAAGCAGGCAGTGGCAGGTTGTGGGTTTGATTTCGACTCGAGGAGGCGAAATATTTAATATTTAAAATATTTCTTTCCTCTGATAACGAGGCAAAGAGCGGCGTTAAGTTCCTGAAGAAAATGGAGAACGGAAATGTTTTAATAGCTTAACACTATGTTCGCTTAGCCGCTAAGCTGTTTTTTTACATTAAAAATACTTTAAGATTCGAGGCCAGTCGTGGCACAGAGGCACAAAGTATGAATGTAAACGTGACTGGTCGTGGGTTCGATCCTCCATCTAGACTCCTTTTGCCTACCTTGCTGTGTGCAGGATACAGCGTGAAAGCCGAGTTATTTTATTTATTTTTATTTTTTTTAGTTTCATATAAAAATATCTTACATATTATAAACATAATAAAAAGACCAAGTTAACTCTAAAATAGCAATATGCAGTGTCAGCATGATACACGATCTCCGTCAAGAACACCGTACTGCCGTCTTTTGTACCTCGGGTCGGCTTACAAAAATAAACGCGCTTGTGATTGGCATTATCGAAACATAAATAAAAAGATATAAACGATAGATTGACATTATATAATATTGTAATGCGCTAGATTTCTAGGTTTTTTTAGTAATATATATATATATATATATATATATATATATATATATATATATATATATTAGGCCTTAGGCCGAGTATGATCGTAACAGTGGCGGTTGTGGGATCGATTCCCTTTCATATTTCATGTCTCGAAAATTCTGCAAAAAGTGGTTCCCTCTTCTTTCTGCAATACGCGGGATACAACGTGGAACTCAAAAATATGCGCTAAGATAAATATTAACAGGTACCTAACAACAGACTTTGATTGTGTCTCGTTTTAATTTGAAATTTATTAGAAAAATAACGAACTGCGGTATAACCAATAAATGAAAAAAGATATAAAATTTAGAAGTTTTTACTTTACAAACAATACATTATCTATCATCTTTCCCATGAGATCATTTTTTCTCTAATACCGTAATAAAAAAAATTATGCGAATATTTTAACATAATTTGTAAGTTTATATCATAATTATATCTCAGAAATGCGAACGCAAAGACAGGCGACAACAGTTAAAGTTCACGGTAGGTTCACACAAGATATCTCTATTACTTTTCAATGGGAACAAGACTTATAAAAGGCGGAAAATATGTTTTTTGTGTTGATTTTTTTATTATAATATATAAAAATTAGTGATAGGGCACTCCATTATTATATTTATTGGGGCACTTTCTAGAGAAAGAATAGAGTGAAATGTATATATAACCATTACTTTTGAATAACCTAAATTGATTAATTTCAAATTAATATAAATAATTTTCATAATTGAATTCAGAGAAATGAGTTATTTTTATATAGATCTAATAGGACATTACCACGGTGTTGAGTTCTGTCACTCAACACGCAATATTTTGGATTCAGACAAAAATAATTTTGACAGTACATTCCCTCTGTATATCCTGATATGAGATAAAACGTGAAGGTATAAAAAAAATTAGACGCACAAGTGGTAATTGAACCCACGACTACCATATTCAGCCAAATTTATCCTTACTGAGCTCGACAGCAGTGCCATATTAAGTTACTATTATATTATGCGTTTCCTAGAACATAAGATTGGCAGGTGAAAGTAAATAATACGTTTGCGGGATCATTGTTGTGTTACAATATGTTACATATTGTAAAGCCAGTTCCATACGGAACCAAAACCAGTTTATGTAGAGAAAAAAAGTTTTTTTCATAGCAGAGTAGTCAGATGGAACCTAAAATTAAGACATTCCGGTGCCAACGCTCTTTTATATTTTTGAGACATTGAATGTTGAGTAGCGAAATTCTCAACGCCGTTCTTTGTCATGTTAACAGAACAACAAGAAAAAAATCATTCTCCGAGTGGGATTGGAACCCACAAACGTCGCGCTTACAGCCATACGCTGGAATAGAAATGTTTCATTAGAAATACCTATTAATCATTTTATTTTTATTTTACATCCACAAAAGGAAATTCTTTTCATAATTTCTTCACTTTCGTAAAATAAAATAAATTGCTGCCCCGCGTGGTTGTGGAATGAACCCACCACCATAATTTTCAGTTACATCTTAATAGTAAATATTTAAAGAGTTTTATAAGAACAATATACAGTTATTTGGACGATCCTATTAGAAATTCGAGAAGTGTCAAAAATGCTTTAGCCTTACCGATACTGACCCAAAACGACTGTTAGTCATAAGGTTTCTTATTAGTAGGTTACAATTATTTGCTCCGGTGCATTTGTACAAGTTTTTTTTATCTTACATTCTGGGTTTCGTATACAAATGGTGTTAATATATATTTTACAATTCCATACTGTAACCCGCATATTGGGCAGGCAAGGTAGGCAGGGGGAACTTAGTGCCAAGACACTTTGTTGCTTCGGCCTATGTTCGAGATATTGCGTATTGAGGGGCGTAAGTCTTGTTGCTGATGCTAGGAAATGAAAGTTACTCATTCACCCGAATGGGAATCGAACTGAACTCACATAATCAGAAATTGTGCCGCTGCGCCACGACGGCTACGAAGGTGCTAATGTATATCATTCATCTTATACATTTGTCATATACTTGTGACTTTACGTTCATTCTTTTTTATACTTGTCAAAAGATAAAGAAAAATTGGTGATGTGTGTAAATAATGTATCAACTCAGTAGAGCTTTAGTGTTAGATATCTAAAAAATATATCAATTTTTTATCCGTGGTGGTCCTTCTTCTTATCCAGGTGGTTACGTCTTGAAGTCCTGGGTACTAAATTCTAGTATGGCATTCGGCTATCTTATAATAAGTTTATTATTAATTTCAAATATATTAAAATATTGAGCCGTATCGTAGCGCAGAAGCACAAGCGATTGTAAACGCGACAGGTTGTAAGTTTGATTCCCACTCGAGAAAAAAATAATTCCTCCCCTTTGGTAACGGTTTAAAAAAATAACAATAAACATTTAATCTATGAAGTCGAGAATTAAGTGACTTAACACTACACTCTCTCTCTCTCTCTATATATTAAAATATAGACAAAAAATACAGACTAAACAAAAATTATTCACAAACCAATAAAAGATTATAGCATAAATGATGTTGAACGTTTTACATTCATCCGGCGACACGCCGCCAAATGTGTAAATAACTGTAGTACGCTTTATTCGGTGAAGTTGATTCATGTATAGAATATTATGTATATTTTATTGACAGCTTCGCTGGTATGTTATTATTTATTTATTTTAATAAAACTGACTGCGAACGTGCCGCTTCTAGGTTCGATTCCCGCTCAGAAGAATTAATAATTTTTTTTCCTTGCTTTGGTAACAATTCAAAATGCGGCGTTGAATTTCACGTCCAATTAGGTCTAACCTACATGCGGGATGCTGCATGAAGCTAATAACAACTGAATAATGGGCCACATACTGAATAATGGGCTAAGCACAAGAATATTAGATTTTAAGAAAACATATAAAAATATTAAATGTAAGCTGGATTTGAACCCGCGCCTCTCGAAAACGTTCAAGTTTTCTTTCCTATCTATGGAGAGAAGAGATTTAATAAAAACTCAAAAAAAAAGACAACTTTAAATGTACAGAATTCAAGAAAATATTCACGAAACACATGTAAATAATATATAGATAAGTTAATACGATACCTTTCAACTCTATTAGAATGTAACGGCGAAACGTATTAGACCGGAAACATATATAATATATAGCCATTTCCAAATAAATCCTCTAATAAGAGAAAGCGGTTTTGATCTCTTAATTTATAGTTATATCAAATTTATAATCGATATTTATCTAATTTTTATGGTATTAGCTGGTAATGATATCGATGTATCGTGTTCAATGAACGTTTAAAATAAAATTAGTCAATTATAGATATTTTTTTTTGCAGCTTCACGTTGTTTGTCGCAAATTCAAAGGGAATGTACTGTTAATACTTACACTCTTTTCCCAACTTTCCGTCTAATTTTCGAGAAAGTCCGATACTGTCTCACTGCTTCACGACGACCTAAATCTGTTTTTTATAATTTTTTAAAGATTTTTAAATGACAAAAAAGCTAGTGGAGATTTTTTTTTTTAAAGAAATTATTTAAAATATCAAAATTTATATTTAGGTTTATATAAGCGTTTAAGAAATAGGATAAACATACTAAATGACAAAAGTTAACTAAATAAATCATAAGATTATATTAGAGATTAAAAAAAAATAATAAGATGCATAAATTCATTATTAAATCATAGCATTGCAAAATTGTACAGTTTTAAATTAGATTTTGTTATACAATTGAAGTAATTCTTTCCAAATCTAAGCTAGATACTGACTTAATAAGTTTTGTACGTTTTTTACATACTCAGACTATTAGACAAAATCAACATGAAAATAACTGTGGCTGAGGCCGTCATGGCGCAGCAGTACAGTCTTTGATTGTAAACGCGATAGTTCTCTGTTCTATTCTCGCGCTGAGAAATTAATTATTTTCATTTACTCACCCAGGTAAGAAACGCGGCGGTGAGTACCGCTACTCAACATGCAGTGTCTCGAAAATTGGGCGGAAAGTGAGGAACGGAATCTTATTACACTCGGTTATCTCTATCCTGCTATATACAGGATACGTCGTGAGCCGAAAAAAGAAAATATAAAACAGCAAATTCCGTGGTTTTTGTATGGAAATCGAATCGACGATCTTTAACTTAGCTATAGAAGCGACCAGATTTAGCGTTAATCCTTTGCAATTTTAACATCTTAAAGATTTTCACATGCTTTACAATATCTTATAACATATAATTTTTAATATTAGTATTTTTTAAATTCTTCTCTTAAGACTATAGGGTACAGGTACATCCAATGGGAACCTCCGACATATCGGTTTCTCATAAAAACGTAAACTGAGTTTCGAGCGTACACGATTTGTAAACTGCCAGCGTCTTTACTTAGCATGTGGCAAGGTGATTGACTTCGTCTCTTTTGGTAGCAACTCGGTTTTACCGAAATAGGTTGTGTACGACACGGTATGGCTAGGTAGGCTACATACGACATGCTATATAATCTTTTTTTTTATTTTCTGGTTTTCTAATCTGGGATGTGGGTATATAGATATTAAAGTTTATAGTTTTTCATTTTATGCCTTACGAGTGACCGTCCGACCGCAACTTTGTATTCGTAAACTTTAAATGTAAAAAAAAACATTTTTCTTTGATAAAGGATTTTTTGAAAAAAGTCAAAGGAAATGGTCCTTTGACTTTTCATAAAATCCTCTATCATAGCTCCCCTACACCCCTCTAGGAACCCGACGAAAGAACCCTAGGATACGCCGACTGTTTGCGTTCTACCCCGTGTAATTTCCGTTGTGCATTATCTGTGAATTACTTACTAACGGAAGAGTTGTATATTATACTTATTTAGAAAACGTATAAAAATTTGAACGTAGCGGGACTCGAACCCGCTCCTCCTGGAAACCGACCAGGCGCTCTGAGTTGTATATTGTATACTTTATTATATTTTATATTTTTTATATATTGTGCATGGTTGGGTGAAGGACCGGATTATTTAAACACACATTATAGACATTGTCGTGACACATATCGAAAGTCTTATTTGACGTTTTTATATTCTATTTGCCTAAATAAATTAGCTTTCAAAGAAATTGTAATCTTGAATTTCATTGACGCCTGTCGTGGCGCAGGGACAAAAGGGTGCGAGTGTAAACGCGACATGTTGTGGAGGAAATGAATTCCTCGAGTGGGAATCAGAGCCAGCTAAAAATGTTCTATAAAGATCCAATACTATTCTATCTACCGTAAGCGACCAGTCGTGGCACAGGAACCCAAGTGTATGACTGTAACCGTGATACGTTGTTTGTTCGATTTCTACTCGAGAAAATAAAATATTTAATATTTTTATTTCCCCTGGTAACGAGGCAAAGCGCGGCGTCGAGTTTCACCATTCAACCCGCAATGTTTCCAGAATTCGGCAAAATAATTTTAAGACAAATATATGAATAAATATATTCATAGTAAAAACATTCCACAGTCTGTACACGCCCTAAACTCCATACTAAAATAGCTAGGCATTTCGCTCATTAAATAGCACGTAATAATTATTTTAAATGTATTAACTACAGTACCGAATAAAAACCTTATTCGATTTTAATGTCATTTACGAAGATAAAAAAACATAATTACTACAATAATGGGAAAAGTTTAACAGAGGCTTGATACACTTAACATGTAAAAAGAGGAAACCTTATCATTATATTAATCTATACGTTTTTGTTTTTTTTAAATAATAATAGAATTGTGTCTTGTAGTTTACGAATTATTATTTTTTATACACACATATCTATATATAATATTATAAAGCGGAAGAGTTTGTTTGGTTTATATTATTAACCAAATAAACTCTTATATTAACTTAATATCTTAAAAAGTTCGAATTGAAAAATCTTATTGTATTAGATTTATTAGGGAATAAGATAGGTTTCATTACATCACGTTCTGACGTAACCCACTGTACCTTAGGACAAAGTAGTAGATTGTGTCATATGTCATACAAATGCAGCTATCATCAATTGACCACGCAGGCGAAACTGCTGGTAAAAGCTAATGTACTTTTAATTTTGTATACAGGTTTTATTAGCTTCACCATCTTTTCTTTATATCCCGCATATAGCAGGGTAGGCAGAGGGAACCTATGCATCTTGTGTTTAAGCACTCCGTTCCCATTAAGGCATTTCCGTTTCCCACTTTCCGAGGCACAGACCAGTCTGTAGTCTGTTTCCAGACTGTAAACGAGACAGGTTGTAGGGTCCACTCCCACTCGAGGAAATTAAATATTTAATATTTTCATTTTCTCGGTCTGGTAAAAAGACAAGGCACGGCGTTGAGTTCCGCCAACACGCAATATCTCCGTAATTTATGGTAAAGGGATAATACTTAATGAGTATACAGGTTTTTATTATATGTAAATGTATATATATTTTGACCTCCCACTGCTACTTCACTCAAAATTAATTAAATATGGCTATATAGGATACATAAAAATAAAAGTGCCATGACAGTGTTATAATGAAAACCGAAGTCCCCTAAATGGTGAGCGGCACGCGAGGTTTTAATTTATACATTTTTCGCTACATTTCGTTTTGGGAATTCAATTTTCTTTTATAAGGCATGGCATTAAGAGTCGTCGCTCAGAATATCTCGAAAATTGGGTAGTGCGCGGGGAACGGAGTGTTTTTTTACACTACGAGACTTCATACGGCGTAAAGGTAAAAAATATCTTTTAATATATCTTTTAATATCTTTTAAAATTTGAAGGTGTAATTTTATTCTTTTAAATTACACATTTAAAAACTCAGCTTTTCTCTGTATCCCGCATGTAGCAGGGTAGGCAGAGGAAGTCTACTAATAAGAAACTCCGCCGCCCACTTTCCGCCGATTTCTGGAGGAATTGCGTGTTGAGTGGCGGAACTTAACGCCACGCCTCGACACCAGAGCAAAGGAATGAAAATATATTAAATATTTCACTTTGCTCCTGCACCACGACTCATTTTTTATTTCTTTATCTTCTTCTTAATTTGTTTTTATAATTTTAATGTAACACGACAAACAAAGTATCATAATATGTTTTTTTCAACAACATCCACGTCCTCAATTATAATTAATTCTTAAAGTAATAGAATAAGAAACAATCGACTTAATTCGTAGCTTATTACGTCATTAAGTTTCCTGGCAAATTTACAAATCACATTATTATTCATTCTTTTTTCTTGTCATACATTCTGATGCACCTACGTGTTCAGCAGTGACCCAGTGCCCCAGTACGACGACCAAGCCCCATTTGGAATATAGGATTGAATCTTTCATATTATGTGGAAATATTGAAATTAAATATTTAAATTTAATAATACTTAACATACTTTTTAATTGCCAGTCGGGGGCACAAACGTGTGACTGTAACGCGACAGGTACTAGGTTCGATTCCCGCTCGAGGAAATGAAATAAATATTTGAAATGTAGATAGACAGAAGAGATTAGAATTTGAATATTTTAATCTCTTCGCTCTGGAAGCAATGCAAAGCGTGGCGTTGTTTTACGCCTCTCAACACGCAATGCCAACGGAAAGTGGGGTAGGCTCCCTCTGCCTACCCTGGTATATGCGGAATACAGCGTGAAGCTCGCAAATAAAATAAAAAAAATTATAGTTTTACGTCGTATTCCGATTATAGCAGAGTAAACAGAGGGAACATACATTCTGGCCAATTTTTAAGACAGCTTGTTGAGTTCCGAAACAACAAGGTATCAGACCAGACCTTATTTATTTAATTAGTTATTTATTATAAACTAATAAAAAAATACATTTTTTTATTTATTTTATTTGATACGCTTATTACATTTATTAAAGAATAGTAAAAAGCTTAATATAATTTTAATAACTATTACCTATGAACATAAAATATTATTTACTTTGCATATCTACACATATAATACTGGTTGTTCATAAGCATTATTACTATGTAAATCGATTCAAATTAATTGAAAGCTGCGTTTTAATTTTATTGTTGTTTTAATTTTATACGAAAAAAATAAATTGAAAAGAAGTAAACAAGTTATTAAAATGACGTTCTGGTAAAAACGTGCCCTGTCACATCGGTCCAGATTATATTTCAATAAAAATTATAGATTAAAAATAAATGAGTAAATTAAAAACCGGGACAAATTACAATAAATGGTAACCCTATTTGTATGCAACACAAAAGTCCCTCGATTGTCGGGAAGTGATTATAAATAGTATCATGACGCGTTTATACAGAGGAAGTTAAAGGGGAATTACTGTTTTATATTTAATACAATATTCTATTAAGATTTTAGGAAAATAATATATGTTAGTAAGAATTATTTACGATTATTCATCTTTAAATTGCTGTGACATTATTATTAAAATATATTTTATATCATAAATTATTATAACTTGTTAAAAACGTATCAGTGATAGTGACAGGCCATATATATACTTTCTATTTGCAAACATATAAGTGTTAAACTTAATATACCTTCTTGCCATTCAATCATAAATAATACTAATATAAGAAATTATTATTAAAAATATGCAAAGATACTAACAATTTTGATTAACTGTATCATCATTCTAAGCTTCTTATCTAAGAGAGCCTCGCAGTAGCTACCAAAACAAATTCTATACATTGCCCTTTTATAGTGTCTAAATTTTAACAGACCGCGGGGCGCAGTGGCACAGCGTGTGACTATAAATGCGGTAGTGGTGGGTTCGGTTCCTACTCAGGGGAATTAATTATTCGATATTTTTCTTTTGGTAACAAGACAAAGCATTGCGTTTCGCTACCCATCTCGTAATGCCAAAAATAGGCTCAATGTGAGGAACGGAGTGTCTACACACTAGGCGCCCTCCGTGCTCCGCCTACCCTGATACATGCGGGATGCAGCGTGCAGCTAAAAAAATATTTTATTTCGCTCTAATACTATTATAGATTTCACTCTACATTTCACATGTTTTTTATAGTATATTATTATATATTTCATTAAGAGACTTGAGACCGGTCGTCAAAGTTAAATCACTAAGTAGTCTTCTTCAAAAGATATTGACCAGTAATACACTAATAACCTATTTACATGATAAAGAAGCCGTAGCCGGCGCTTAAACAAGATTATCCGATGTGGCTACTCAAACGCTTTATATATCACATTATTTAATATTATCTTCACGTATGACTATTTTTTTTTTGACAAAAATGATGAAATTAAAAAATTAAATAACCTTCGATATGCGAGATGTAGCATAAAGTTGGACGTACAATATAAATAACTAATTGCTGCTTATATATTATAGGGGACATTTATCGAAGTAATAAGCCATACTCAAAACAATATTAAAAAAAAAACAATACTTTTTGTCTGTACACGGTGCACGCTAATCTTAGAATCGTCTTAAACTATTGAAATGCAGTTTTAACTGTCATATTTAGGTAACCTATCCTTTACATTATAATGTAGCATTTGCATTGTTTAACTTCAGTCGATTCATAAATAAATATATTTATATATCTATTTACTTTCTCACGCAGACGAAGTTGCAGCAAACATATTATTGGGTAAATAACTTTAAGTTTGACTAAGAAGTGACAGACTTAGGCTTCTTTTCGTTATTGAAAAGTAACTGAATAAAATCTCATAGCTATCCACTGAGCTATTAAGGTTAATTGCCAAACCGTATTTCATACTAAACTCTTAACATATAAGAAAAAAATGTGCCAACCGAAGACATGTAATGCCGTGGTATTTACGCTAATGTCAACCAACAGTTGACATTTCATAAATAGCACAATGCAGATGTTTTTACTAGAATATGACGACTTGTAAGGGTTTTCTTATTTTATTTTGTACATTCAATTGAAAATAACGGTACAAAAATATATATTATTTACTTTTTTTCACCTTCTTTTTTTTATTAATTTATAATAATTCTTCTGTGCAATTCTTTATTAAAAAAAAGTATAGGCATTATTTCGTGATTGGCGCCAAATATTGTAGTGGCCAATGATATTCTAGAATTTAGATTTTTAATAACTAATTAACTACACCCATATTTAATTAATATTGTTTAAAAAATAATACTCTCAATCAAGTAATTACTTTAGCAAATATAATTATCGCTAATATATTGTAATAATAAGTCAAAAGTTATGTTTTGATATTAATAGATATACCTATATTTAAGATTTATTGTCTTAGACGTGTGGTTATGTGTTCGTTATTTTAAACATTCTGTTAATTTAGTTTTTGATATCTAGTTTAATAATCATTATTTAACAACTGGTAAGTTAAGTATTTTTTACGTATAATATATATTTTTATACTATTTTATTAGTATATATAGACAAATTGTATGTGTAAACAATTAAGCTATGATAAATAATTATTAAAATTATATTTTTTGTAATGCTTTTCGTTTACGCAAAATTCTGGAACTTAATCCTCTCATATACTTTACACAGTAACTTATTGACTTATTTAATATATATTTTTTTCATTATTATAATACATATTGTAGTTATAATAATAATAATACTTGCGAAACCATTATCTTATCCAGGATAGCTGATAGCGCATCCGTGAATGGCCATTAATACAATGTTGTTTACTGTTCCCAGGGTCGTTAGTCATTTATATTTCAAATTTATCTCTTCTCAGTATATTTGTTGATTCTGAAGTGAATTCAACACAGGAAAGTTACTTTATTTTAAAACAAAACATTAACTATTATAGTCGTTTTATTTCCAAATTATTATAAATTCCGCAAAAATTATAGTTATTATATCGATATTTCATTTGATTTATTATAAAATATGATTTTATTTTTTTGTGTTGTTTAATTTTAATTAAAACTTAATTAAAACAAGTGCACAAAATGGGTTTCGGTGAAGCCAAAGATTATGGTTTGTTATTCAGGATATTGAAATACCGCGAGCGGTAAGTTTGATCTTTTATAGTCACAGATAAGCTGTGATAAGAGAGAAAGTTATATCTTTTATATATTTTGCCGCAAAATAGTAATAAAATAATTATTTGTATGATGTTAAACGAAATAATGAATGAATATAAGAAAATATTATTTATTATAATGTTTCAGAAAAACAAAATAATGTGTTTTTGTATTTTTTTTATTTTGAATTCTTTAATAAATCTGTTTAGTCGTAACAGCTGCATAATAAATGAATTTTATTTTACATATGCTGTTTCTTAATAATTTAATATTAAATCTAGTATGATCTCGTAAAAATAATAGGGGAGAGTAACCCATATTGGACCACTTTCGACATAATGGCATAAATCACAAGATCCTTCGAAGGTATAAAAATGCAACAAGACTTTGGAAGTACCTTGTTTCTTTAGCTATATAATATCATTCCGTTGATATAGCCTAATGGTAACATATAAATAACAGGAAATTTCTAAAGGTTGTCATTTGGTCCAAATTACGCAACCCGTACCATAAATTGAACCACCAGGTCCCTAAATTGGACCAAATCTTAAATTATAGGAATAATTAGGAATTATGTAAAGGAAAGTTATAATTACGAATCATTATTATTAATATTTATTCTTCAAACATTATCAACACTTTATTTAGGAACATTTTAACGTTATTCAATCTTGAAAATATTTCTAAAATAATAAAATATTTTTGTTTCAAAATTGACTTAATATTTTTGTTTATTAAGTCACCACAAAAATATTTAACTTTTTATCAAATCTTTAAATTATTTAAACGAAATTGATGTCTTATAAAAATCAACAATAACACCTCTTAATGTTGCAACAATAGCCCAGGCTTCGTAACAAATTATATTTATAAGCAGTTTTTCTACACATAAGTGTAGGTATATTGACCTAAATTAAACTAAAAAGTAATTAACAAGATTGTCACTAATAACAATCTGTTAGTAGTAATTTCTGCTTTTTTAAGTCTTCTTTATTCCATTTGTAGTATTCATTTTACTTTTATCAATAGCACCTGCCATCTAAAAAGATACAAATTACTTTGAATTACTAAAGTAGTTGCATATATTGGACCGGTACAATTTAGGAACTTGAGGGTGGTCCAATATACAGATCTTGGTAGTATTACGGTTCGCCACAAAAAAATAAATCATAACCTCTAAAGATTTGTATTATTTTACTAGCACATTAAACAGTATAAAATGTGTTTCCTTAAGTAATATTTTACAAAATTGTAACTTACCCTCACGTTCAGCAATGTCCTTAGCCAATTAGCTCAAAAATAATACCAGTACACTACAAAAACAATTTATTAGCGTCACGGCTATGATGCGTATTCGACGTCAATACAAAATGGTGAAGTGTTGGTGGCACTAACGTCGCATATTGTGGTATTACCAGAAAAATAAAATGAAGTTAATTGAATGAGATATAGCATCGGTCCAATTTAAGCGCCGGTCCAATATTGGTTACTCTCCCCTAACTATCAAAATAGTTTCAGTTTACTATTTTTTTACGACTGGTTGTGGGTTCCATCCCGACTCAAGGAAATTAAATATTTATTTAAATTAAATAAGACATGAGGCCGGTCGTGGCGCAACGGCTAAGAAGTACTAAGTGTGACTGTAAAACCGACTGGTTGTGGGTTCGATCCCCACTCCAGCAGATGAAATATTTACTTAAATTTATATTTCCATTTCTTCGCTCTGGTGTCGAGGTTAAGCGCGGCGTTGAGTTCTGCCACTCAACACGCAATGCCTCCAGAATTCGGCAGGAAATGGAATACAGCGTGAAGCTGATTTATTTATTTTATTTTATTCAGAAACAAATTCAATATCTTTAATAACAACCATCGACTTAATGTAAACTGTTTTTAATTTTTAATGAATTCTAAAGTACCTTTAATTAAGATAGTAACGTTATTTACTTAAATATCTATTCTAAGAATTTCATGTTTGTGTAAAGATCGATGACACATCCTTTCTCAATTGATAACATCTTTCTAATTACTAGTGATTTGAAATTTAAATTATGTCTAACATCAAAATATATTACTTACTAGTCCTTCGTCGTAGTGGCACGATATCTGGCTGTAAACGCGTGATGGGTTCGATTCCAACTTGGGGTAATGAAATATTTCATATTCTCAGTTTTGAAAATAATCTTAACACTTATGATCCCTCTATTTACCCTGCTATTTCTAAACTACAGCGTGAAGCTAAATAAAAATTTACTTATATAATATTAAATTGTAAAAGTTTACATTTTAATGACAATACAATTATATAATGACGTTTTGTAAATATTTTCTTTATTTTCCTCTTTTTAGGATTTATTTAACAAAACTAATAAAAAAAATTACATAGTATAGTTTTTATTATTATTTTTAAAATAGCTTTGTATCTCTATAAAAAAATAATAAAATAAATAAATCAGTTTCACGCTGTATCCCGCACACAGCAGGGTAGGCAGAGGGGACATAGTGTTAAAACACTCCGTTCCCCACTTTCTGCCGAATTCCGGAAGCATTGCGTGTTGAATGGCAGAACTCAATGCCGCGCTTGTACTCGACACCAGAGCGAAGAAATGGAAATATAAATCTAAGCAAATATTTCATCTCCTCGAGTGGGGATCGAACCCACAACCAGTCAGTTTTACAGTCACACTTTGTGCCCCTGTACCACGACTGGCCTCTAAAAAATAACAATTCATACAATAACATTTGTCATCAATACACTTGTATTTACCGATTAAAAGAAAACGCAAATATTTTTATACATTTCGAAGGTCCCCGTTTAAGGCCACGTATTGTATGTAACATTATTAAACCAAAGTATATGCTTTTCAATTTATTTATATATGCTTTTTTGTCTATTATTAACAAAACAAGAGGCCAGTCGTAGCGCAGCGGCACAAAGTGTGATTGTAAACCGTCTGGTTGTGGGTTCGATCCCCACTCGAGGAGATGAAATATTTACTTAAATTTATATTTCCATTTCTTCGCTCTGGTGTCGAGACAAAGCGCGGCGTTGAGTTCTGCCACTCAACACGCAATGCCTCCAAAATTCGGCAGGAAATGGAATACAGCGTGAAGCTAATTTATTTATTTTATTTTATTAAGAAACAAATTCAATATTTTTAATAACAACCATCGACTTAATGTTAGCTACTATTATGATAATCGAAAATTCGGTTAAGCTCTAATGAGGAAGGAGAAGGTTAATCGGCACCTGAACAAAATTAAACTAACAAAATTAATCTATTTTTAAGTTTTAGCTAGATTACTAATAAGACGACTTTGTAGATTCAAGGGGTTCGAACCTGCAATACCCCTTAAAGTTAGTTAATGTCTTTTATTTAATAGTTTCACGCTATACGCCGTGTGTCAAGACACTCCGTTCTCCACTGTCTACTGGGATCGTGACATTGTGTGTTAAATGGTATAACTTAACGCCGCGCTATTTAGAACTAGAGCATGTAAGATATTATTTCTTTGCTCTGTATGGTTCGAATAATCGCTTTTACAGTCAGACACTGTGCCACTGCGCCACGATGACTTCTAAATGGAGAGTGTATGTAATTGTAATCATAACTGAATCTGATATTGCAGTTTTAGATAATTTCGAATGTGGGCGGAGTTTAAATGAGATTTGTTATAATAGGTGTTTGAATTTGCCCGGCCAAGCCGACATACTAGCGCAGATTCTTTAAAAGAACTATATCTCAAAAATGTAATATCTGAAAACGATTTTAAACGAAACTACTTTACTATACTTTATACTTTGTCTGTTTTTTTAGGCTTCACGCATATAGGGTTCCGCATATAATAGGTTAGGCAGAGGAAACTCTATTCCACACCTTCCGCCTAATTTTTGAGGCATTGCATGTTGAGTAACGGAACTGAACGCTGCGCTTTTGCCTTGGTACCAGAGCGAAGAAATGAAAATATTAATAAATAATAATTCATTACCCTGAGTGGGAATCGAACACACAACCTATCACGTTTAGTCACACTGCGTGCGTGCCTGTCTACGCAACGACAGGCCTCAACTGTCCGAAAGTTCTTCTTAAACGCCTTATCTATATCTTTTTCTTCTTTTATCCCCCATGTATATATCTCTAAATAACATCTTCTTTTCAATCAACCAGGTTCCTGCGGCCGGTGTCCATACAAGGCGTAATGGAGCACGCGCTGCAGCACCGCGAGCGCGTGGGCGTACAGGATTTTGTCTTGCTAGAGGACTACCGCTCCGAGGCCGCCTTCATTGACAACCTGCGGAAGAGGTTCAGCGAGAATATTATTTATGTGAGATTTTTATTGAAGATTATTGACTTTTACTTACTTGACAGCTTTTAAAATATTTAAAATTTTGTATTTTATACGCAGTTTCAACTGCTTCCATAATTTGAGATTGAACTAAATTATTTAATAGGCGTTACGCCTTGAAGTTAGTGTTAGTCAGTTAGTGCAGATGGCTGCACAAATTTAATTTTAGGAGTATTCCTCACTTTTGATTCTTTTCTTTTCTAACCTAAGTTACTCCAAGGCCCCACGACACATCGGGCATACCTACTGTACATTGTTAAGACTTATAAACTATTATTCCCAATAAATGGTTACAACATTTTGAATTAAAATGTTTTTGTGTTTCTCAGTGCCTCAGCATGTAAATGTAGCTGTTTTTCTTAAAAAAATCATGTAACAAGCTCTCTGAATATTTCTTACTGGCTCGCTGAAATATGCTTATAATAAAATTGTTTTTTTTTACAGACATACATTGGCAATGTGTTGATATCAGTCAATCCATACAAGAACTTACCAATTTACACTGAAGAGAAGACGAAGCTTTACTACAAGAAAGCATTTTTTGAAGCTCCACCTCACGTGTAAGTATAATAAAAAAGCTAATTATTATTATAATAAATATGTTCGTAACGACTTTAATTTTTTTAGCTTTACGCTATACAATCCAACAGGTCGATGGTGTCTCTAAATTAAGCCTAGAGGATTATTTAATGTTCTTTATGTTATCTAAACGAAAAAGGACATAAAAAGTTATCTGTGGTGACATTTATTAATGAATAAATGTCACCACAGATAACTCACGTCACTCAACGTCATAATGAATAATGTCATAAAATAAATATTTGAAATTTTTAAGATTCGATTAAGATTTTTTCTATTATATATTTCGCTATTATGTATTTTATTAAGATGAATATCTATCTACAATTAATACATCCCATTACATATTTATTATTGATGAACTGATAAAAATACAGATAGATACCTAATTGTTATCTAAGTTGAAAACAGTCGTGACACTGTTGGTTAACGTCTGAATGTAAACTCGATGGTAATAAGTTCGATTTTCACTCGGGGAAATGCATTATTCTGCTTTCCCGGATAAGGTAAAAGTAGAAGTTGAACTCAACACGCAACGTTCCGAATTGCCTACGTCAACCCTGCTATACGCGAGGTACAGCGTGAAGTTGAAAAAAAAAGTAAAAAGATAAATAGAACAAATTATTATTAATCCTGAGTGGATATCGACCTCACAACAAATGGCTTATCAGACAAACGAACTACGAGACTAACTAATTCGTACATAATATAGTTATCATACTAACACATTGTAACACTACCTATCAGTATATAAATCAATGTAATCAAAAATGGTACCTACTGATAAAATCATAAATATCGATATTATTCACACGACAGCCTCGTGGCTGAGTGATGTTTGACATCTAACTTCTAAAAAGAGATTGTGGGTTCTGACGTGCGACTGTAAACGCGACAGGTTGTGGATTCCATCCCCAATCGAGGAATTGAAATATTTTACTATTTTCCACGCTCTGGTAACGTGGCAAAAGCGCGGCGCTGGGCTCCGTCACTCACTTGGCGAAAAGTGGGAAAAGGAAGTGTCTCAACGCTAAATTGCCAGGTTCCCTTTGCCTACCCTCTATACCAGTGATTCTCAACCTTTTTTTTGTTGCGGCACATATTTAACGATTTCAAAATTTGGCGGCACACAAAGAAAAAGATAAAAATTATTTACTACAACACACTGCATAAATAGTTTATGACAAAAATTTTAAATATACGAATTTGTTTTTTTGTGGATTTAAATATATATTCATGTTTAAAATATTTTTCTTTTTAAATGATATAATTTAATATTATTAACATTATTATATATTTGCAAAATTTGGCGGCACACAGAAGTGCCGCAGCACAGTGGTTGAGAATCACTGCTCTGTACTATGAGCGGGGCTTCAGCGTGTAGCTTTTAAAAAAATTATACACGATCATGTTTACGGAAATGACATTAGTGGCCACATATGTTATTTATGTAAAATAAAGTAAAGAACAGGAGCGCAAACTTGCATCTTAAATTTTTTTGGTTAAGCTGTACATAAGCACCTATAGTAGATATATATTGTATCAATTTTAATATTCGAGCAATATATCATATAGATTAAGAGTAACGTGCTCATTATCTGACTATTAAAAATATATGCAACACTTATTTAAATGTTCGTGAGAATTTA
Organism: Heliconius hermathena; assembly: GCA_013403705.1. Taxonomy (NCBI): domain Eukaryota; kingdom Metazoa; phylum Arthropoda; class Insecta; order Lepidoptera; family Nymphalidae; genus Heliconius; species Heliconius hermathena. The sequence goes on from JAAIXJ010000056.1 coordinate 1,476,830, forward strand.
ATTTTCATTATAATATCAATTTTTTAAATATTATTATAGTGAGAATTGAACTCACAACATATACTACATAAAATAAATATATAAAGCTTATTTTTGAATAGTTATTTTAATTGATTAACATACGTTGTGGTGATATTGATCAAAGAACTATTTAATATTTTTGTTTCTAGATTAGTTTTTTCGCTATTATGCGAATTTGTAATGGTACGTTCACGGTTAGTACTGTACCAAGCGTGTCTAAAATCCAAGTAAAACTTCATTTTCTTGTTCTGATTACGACGTGTTATGTCTTGTAAATTAAGATACTTTAAATTTTTAATTTATATGACTATTTTTACCACCAAGCACCAGACCAGATATTAACCTAATAGTCTAGTACAAGTTGGAAATACACTGCAAATATATTATAATAATTAATAAATCCTAAAATAAGAAAATATTAAATATTTCACTTCCTCGCTCTGGTATGTTGTAACGAGGTAAAGCACGGCGTTGTGTTCCGCCACTCAACACGCAATGCCTCCAGATTTCGACGGAAAGTGGGGAAAGGAATACATACTCGTAATGAGAAGGGAGTGTCCACAGGTTCCCATTGCCTACCCTGCTATGTGTACGGAGTACAGCGTAAAGCTAAAAAAAAGATTATCTTATTTTAATTATTTCATTTAAAGGAAAAATATTTAATATATGATTCATTACGTATATAAGTTCCAAACTATGCTATCTCACAGTATCAGCACTTCACACTGATAGAGTTGTAATATCTTAGATAAGTATGTACCTACATCTGTGTTAGTTAAAATAATCAAAATGAAATAGACTATCCTAAATAATAATTATTATAGACTCATTTATTGAGTTTCCCTCATTGCAAAAATAAAATATATCTTCGTCAAATCCTACTAGGGCGAAATTTTTTTTTTATTTACTCACTCTGGTAACCAGAGGAAGTGAAATGCTGAGTTCCGCTACTCAACACACAATGTTTCGAAAAGTGGGGGACGGAGAGTCTTTACACTAAGTTCGTAAATTCCTATATACAAATAGTAATCTAAACAATTTTTAATTGTCTCTATAATCACATGGGTCTTATTTTTGTTATTTTCTGAATTACCTAAATATTTAATAAATTCAATGTTTGTCTTAGGTTCGCGATCGCAGACAATGCTTACAGGTCATTGGTCTATGAGCACAGAGAACAATGTATTTTGATTTCAGGTATGTATATTTTCCGTGAGATATTTCTTTTCTTTCAAACTTGTTTGCCAGACCGATATTGTTGTTGTACTAAATAATTTAGGCCATTATTGATATTATATGGTACTAAAAAAAATTTTTTTTTAGGTGAATCCGGTTCAGGAAAGACTGAGGCATCCAAAAAAGTTCTCGAATATATAGCAGCGCGTACGAATCATTTGCACAATGTTGAGACAGTTAAAGACAAGCTTTTACAAAGTAACCCCTTGTTGGAAGCTTTCGGAAATGCTAAAACTCATAGAAACGATAATTCTAGTCGATTTGGAAAATACATGGACATTCAGTTTAACTATGAAGGTGCACCCGAGGGTGGTCATATATGGAACTATTTACTGGAGAAGTCCAGGGTTGTCAGCCAAATGTCAGGAGAGAGGAACTTCCATATCTTCTATCAGTTGTTGGCTGGTGCCAATCAGGATTTGTTAAAACACCTAAGGCTTCAAGGAAGGCCAGAAGTTTACAAATATACGGCGTCGGTACGTAAAAAGACATTACAAGTCTATATGAATTATACATATATATTATTTAAAGTATATCATGTTTACTTAAATTCTCTAATATTAAAAACATTTTGAAAATTATTCAAAATCTTACTATTTCCAATAATAATAATATCCCTATGAAAGTAACAAAAATGTCGATATAGCCTGTAGCTAACCAATAACAAATAACAATATTTGAACATATACAACAATATTTATCATGGTCTGTTCGAATAAAAAATTTTGTTCGAATAACATTTTATTTTAATATTTTATTGCTTTAAAGGAGTCCCAAGGCAACCAAAAACTGAGCGACTCAGATCAATTTCGGGCTGTTCAAGAGGCTATGAAGATCATAGAGATAGGTAATGATGAACAAAATGAGATATTCGAGATCGTCGCCAGCATCCTACATCTTGGAAACGTAAAATTCGTACAAAATGACAAGGGATATGCTGAAATTCTAAACCACGATGCCAATAGTGAGAATGTTGCGGAGGTAAGTAGAGAGATTGTTATCAATAATAATTTATGGAATCTGTAATGTTTCCTAAATGTGTGATCAATATTTATGGTACTTACTCTTAACGGTGAGATGTTGTACTTAAACATGTCAAATGAAAATTGTTTTATACTACAAATATATTGAACATAAAAGGTAGAATGTAGAAAATAGGAAATGTGAAATGTAGAATCTAGGATTCTGAATGTTTGAATTTAAGCTAATTTTAGCATATGGTAATAGTCGGTCCATACATACTTTTTTTGTTGGCGTGTGTTATAATAATAATAGTTCTTCAGTTTCCATAAGTTACATTGAAATTAAATGGAATCAAATCCCATATTTTATCCAAAAAGTGCGACATATTGAGAGTTTAATATTTTAAATAACTGTACATGTATTTATTAGTTTTAAATATTCAACATAAAGAAGAACAAGCCTAGTAGTAAATTACAATTACAGAAAAAATGATTTTTTTCTTTCGTTGAAAAAAATAACTCACTTCTCCACTTACCTACGTAGAAAAATACAAAAATTTCATGATATGAATAGAGTCTTACTACGAGTATAAACACGATAGTTGTAGGTTTGACTGCCACTTGGAGGAATTAACTATTTACATTTCCTCGCTCTGGTACCAAGACAAAAAGCAGCGTTCAGATTTTTGGTAACTCCGATATGATAACCATTTAAATGAGCTACTTACCATTTTAGCTTCTAAAAGTAAACACACAAAATCTAAGAGAAGCGTTAATAAGCAGAACAATAGAAGCAAGAGGCGACGTTGTAAATACTCCATTAGATCTGGAACAGGCCAAGTACGCCCGGGATGCCCTCGCCAAGGCCATTTATGACAAGCACTTCAGTTGGCTGGTCTCCAGACTCAACTCCTCATTAGCACCTAAAGATAAGGATCCAAGATCATCTGTCATAGGTATCCTGGATATCTATGGTTTTGAAATCTTCCCCAAGAATAGGTAGGTGAATTTTAGTTTTTAGAACGAATTTGATTCGAAATTTTGATTTTAAGAACGAGAATTTTATGTTGGGCTACTAAGATAAAGTATTAAGATATTTGTGTAAAGTGTTTTTCAAGTTTTATCAAAAGAGTATTTTTAAAAGTAAAGTTAACTCATAAAACTTATAACTCATAAAACTCATAAAACTTTACTCAAAAGTAAAGTTAACTCATTAGTTCACTCATTAGTTAAGCTAATATACTATTATAATAAAACAATAAAACTCACTTTATCTTATGNTTGAGAGAAGGCATTGAATGGGAACCTGTGGAATACTTCAACAACATCATTATTTGTGATCTTATTGAAGAAAGACATAGAGGTATTACATATTATAATTTTTTGTCATGTATTATATCTCAAATTTTATAATTGAGTGTAAAAAGAAAAGAAACGCTTTGATCTCCAGGTGAAGGTCATATATCATTTTAGATTAATTTAGTTAATGCAGTCGTGTTTTTTTTGTTTATAATTCACTTTGTAAATAGAATTTGATAGAGGTGTACGAAGTGACTTCTTATCCTGCTTCACTTAAACTATTATAAACATACACTTAAAATATTCACCAATATTGCTGTTAAAAATAGCTCAAAATAATCTATGTGTATTTGCGATGGTTTTATAATCGACCATCACTTGAGTAAATGATTTTAAAAATATTTACATTAACTAGATGTCTCTTTCGCCATTAGCGGAGATGAAGAAAGATATTCTAATGCATTAAAATACAAGTATATTTGAATAATACTTTGGAATCGAATACGAATANCAAGAAGAGTATTTGAGAGAAGGCATTGAATGGGAACCTGTGGAATACTTCAACAACATCATTATATGTGATCTTATTGAAGAAAGACATAGAGGTATTACATATTATAATTTTTTGTCATGTATTATATCTCAAATATTATAATTGAGTGTAAAAAGAAAAGAAACGCTTTGATCTCCAGGTGAAGGTCATATACCATTTTAGATAATATTATTACCCACCTGCGGCGAAACCCAAAAAGAGGCATGCGCATGATTTTTCAGCTAGTGGACAGATTTTGATAAATGATCGTCTTTGGATCTGTCTTGATGACGCGAGTGTTATTAGATATATTAATTTAGTTTATGCAGTCGAGTTTTTTTTGTTTATAATTCACTTTGTAAATAGAATTTGATAGAGGTGTACGAAGTGACTTCTTATCCTGCTTCACTTAAACTATTATGCTGAATATTGCTGTTAAAAATAGCTCAAAATAATCTGTGTGTATTTGCGATGGTTTTATAATCGACCATCACTTGAGTAAATGATTTTAAAAATATTTACATTAACTAGATGTCTCTTTCGCCATTAGCGGAGATGAAGAAAGATATTCTAATGCATTAAAATACAAGTATATTTGAATAATACTTTGGAATCGAATACGAATATTTCGTTCTATATAAATGAATAACATTTTAGGTATCATATCCATCCTTGACGACGAATGCCTTCGTCCGGGAGACGCAAACGACCTTAGTTTCTTAGAGAAACTGTCCCAACGCTTGGATGGTCACGCGCATTATAAATCCCACCAGAAAGTCGATTCAAGAACACAAAAACTTATGGGACGAGATGTAAGTGAACGTTTTGTTGGTTGCTTGATTGATAGAATTATTAATTATTTCATTGATAGCAAAATACTTAAGTTTCTCAAAGCCAGCAAATAGAGGCCAGTCGTGGCGCAGCGGCACGAGGTGTGACTGTAAAACCGACTGGTTGTGGGTTCGATCCCCACTCGAGGAGATGAAATATTTACTTAAATTTATATTTCCATTTCTTCGCTCTGGTGTCGAGGTTAAGCGCGGCGTTGAGTTCTGCCACTCAACACGCAATGCCTCCAGAATTCGGCAGAAAGTGGGGAACGGAGTGTCTTAACACTAGGTTCCCTCTGCCTACCCTGCTGTGTGCGGGATACAGCGTGAAGCTGATTTTTTTTTTTCTCAAAGAAGTCATCTTGATTTCCTTTCTTTCTTTTAATGTATTTTTGGTTGATGATTGAATGATTGATTGATAGATTTATTGTTTAATTCATTTATTGTTTGTAAATGCCCAAAATTAATTAGACAAGCTAGGCTGCCCATTTTTATAATGTGATTCAACAGAAGACTATTAATAAAATAGTTGGTTGATGGATTGATTGAAGAATAAAAAAACACATAAAATAAAATCCTTCCAGGAATTCTGTCTAGTCCACTACGCTGGAGAAGTGACCTACAACGTGAACACTTTCATAGAGAAGAACAATGACTTGTTGTTCCGCGACCTGCAAGGCCTCATGGCGTCTAGTGGAAATAAAATTGCCGGATTATGCTTTAAAGTAAGTCATCTTTACTTAGGTAACAAGTGATTGACATATTTCTCTAAAATAATCACATTGCTTTTCTCAATTTTTAATTTTATTGCATTAGCAGAAAAATATATAGTACCTAGATTTATTTTATTACTTTAGGTATTTGATTTATCTTAGTAATCAGAGCATTGGTTACAGAAAAAATAAAAGCTTATAAATAATAAGGATTCTGTGTCATTGATTGTTGATATCCTGAAATATATGATATTCTAAATCATTATTTTTGAGGCCGCCATGGCACATGGGTACAAGGCTCCGACTGTAAATTTGAATCCGACGTTTTCCATTGAGCGGTATGAAATATTAACATTTTGATTTCTTCGCTGTGGTGACGAGGCAAAGCGCAGCGTTGGTTTCCGCCTCCAGGATTCAGTTGAAAGTGGGGAACGGACGTGTCTTAACATTAGGTTCCTTCTGCCTACCCTTCTTTGCGAGAAAGATAGATATATATTAAAATAATCAATTTATAATATTACAAAAAAAATCTAAAAAACATAAAAAGTAAAAGGAAACTAATACAAATTTAATAAATTCAGCACTTAAACTTAGCAAGCAAGAAGAGACCGGAAACCGCCATTACGCAATTCAAGAACTCCCTCAACGAATTGATCAAAATATTGAGTAGTAAAGAGCCTTCTTATATCCGGTGTATCAAACCAAATGATTTTAAGATGCCAAGTAAGAAACTATTTATTTTTATTTTATGTATTTTCTAAAAAAAACCTTATTCCTATTTAAAAAAAAGCCTTGCAATGTATTCAGAAATATAATACATGTTCTAATGCGAAATAAGTTAATTATTGAATGGTTAAATAAAGTCCATCTCCAAACAAGATTCATGTATTTATAAACCTTTGTGAACGAAAACGGCATCTCAAGATCGATCTCAAGTCTAAGATCGATCTTCGATCGATTCAAATTCATAATATTGTTTATTTCAGCAGAAAGAATGACCCACAAGTCTATTTTAAACAAATATGTAGATATTTGTTTAAAAAGTTTTAACCTGTGTGTAGTTAACTTTTAAGAAAGGTCTTAGTAAATTTATATTTTTTTAATAAATTTCTATAATATTTGAATGAAAGTAAAATGTAACATATCTTTGTCAATTACAGTGCAATTCGATGACAAGCTAGTATCTCATCAGGTCAAATATCTCGGCCTGATGGAGAACCTGCGCGTGCGTCGCGCTGGTTTCGCTTACAGAAGGACTTATGAAGCTTTCCTGGAAAGGTATTGATTTTTTTAAAAGAAAATGATATGCTGTTTAAGTCTCTTTTTCTTAACTATATGCTGTAACCCGCACATAACAGGGTAGGCAGAGGGAACCTGGGAGCCTAATGTTAAGGCACTCCATTCGCATTAAGACACTCCTGCTCCCCACTTTCCGTAGAACTCTGGAAGTATTGCGTATTGAGTGACGTATTCATCGCTGCGCTTTGGCTTGTTACCAGAGCGAGTAAATGAAAATATGAAATATTATTTTCTTCAAGTGGGAATCGAAACTGCAACCTGTTGTGTTTTACAATTTTGTTTTTTTAACATTTATTTAATATTTAATATATAATTACTTTTCTAGGTACAAGTGTCTAAGTCAAGATACTTGGCCGAACTACCGCGGTCCGGCGCGAGATGGCGTCCAGAAACTAGTGGAAGCAATGCAATATGAAAAGGAAGAGTACAGGATGGGGAAGTAAGTATCCATTTTTGAGAGTTCCACTCTATATGCATTATTGTGGTATGGTACAAAATAAATTAATGTAATAATCGAACGGTCATACAGTTAAAAGGTGAATAAATAGATAGAAATCATATAGTATCATATAGGTAAATAAAAAGTGTACTGTTGGTGCATATTGTGTTTACCTGTAAGGGGAATAACACTTTGCAATGTAATTTTTATTATTTAACTTGTGTATTTTTCCTATATGTAATGTGTATACTCTGTTGGTGTACCTTATAAATAAATAAATAGGTAAATGTAGACTTTTTAGTTTTAAATATTTATTTTTACATTAATTAATCTTTTTGAATTTTGCACTACAAATAACTTTAATATATAAATGTTTTTACTTTTGTGGTAAAATCAAACGCATCAAGGCTTTTATGGAACTTATATTTTTTTCCAGAACAAAATACCGTTAAGTAACTTTTAAATACAATATGTTATTCTAGAGAACCTCTGGACGAGAGGTTCTTTTTTAATCTTTTTGAATTTTTGACCCTACGAGGCGTTATATCAGCAGAGATACCATTCAGAATATATCTTTTTATTAAATAAAGAGGTCGATTACATTTTTATAATAAAATCATTGTTAATCTCAAAATATAAAATCATTACACTTGCAAAATATTTTTTTGTAATAACATTTAGAAGGCATTATGATCATCGATACCTGACTGGACATAAAACATGTAAAACATGACAATTCACTATAAAATTTACTTAACATTATTACATTATTTGTGTTCTTTAACAAGTATTCACTTCACCATTGTTTGTTGTATAGAGAACACACGAAGAAGATTGTACTGTAAAAAGAGATAATGTTAACTTTCTTTCATTCGCTCCAGCACAAAAATCTTCATACGTTTCCCCAAGACGTTATTCGACACGGAGGACGCGTTCCAAATAAAGAAGAACGACATCGCCACTATCATCCAGAGTCGCTGGCGCGGCTACCGGCAGCGGCAGCGCTACCTGCGGATGAGGAGCGCCGCCGTCGTCGTGCAGAAGTGGGTGCGCCGCTTCCTGGCGCAGCGGCTGCGGCAGCGGCGCCGGAGGGCCGCTGATGTTATTAGGGCTTTTATTAAAGGTCGGTATTTCCACTTGATATATTCCCTCCCGCACATAGCAGGGTAGGCAGAATTAACCTGTACGGGAACGTAGTGTTAAGACACTTCGTCCCTACTGCGAGTACATTCTCGAGAGGCGGGACTCAACGCCGCGCGCTGCCTCGTAACCGAAGCGAGGAAATGTAAATATAAAATATTTTATTTCCCCGAATATTAAATATCTATGTTTCCCCCGAAAAAACATTGAATATTTACATTTCCACTAGTAGGCATCGAATCCACTACCTGTCGCGTTACAGTCGCACGCTTGTGCCCCATCGCCACGACAGGCCTCTTAAATATTACTCAAATCTGCGGATTCACTTCCGGAGTCAAATACCTACTCGTTGTTATATGACTCACGACACATTCTAAGTGCAAACAGTAACTCTGAGCGCCGGCACAACATGTTGCATCGACCCGGTTAACATGATGTAATAGTACTTGCTTCCTCAATAAATGGTATATCCAAAGATCAGAATCACACAATCAAATATCAGAATAACATGGTATGGATTTCCATTACATTTACATACAACCTAACTAAAAATTAAAGATTTTTGTTTATTGAATTTTTGCCCAATTTAATAACCCTCCGTCCACCAGGTTTCATCACCCGCAATGGTCCAGAAACCCCAGAAAACCGTCGATTCTTGGGCATAGCTAAAGTCCACTGGCTTAAACGCCTGTCCAAGCAATTACCTTCCAAACTCCTGGACCTTTCATGGCCGCCATGCCCTGCGACGTGCCAAGAGGCTTCCGTGTACTTACAAAAGCTACATAGATTGCATTTAGGCAGGAAATATAGATTGGCTTTGTCGTCGGAAGATAAGAAGCAGTTTGAATTAAAGGTGCTGGCTGAGAAGATTTTTAAAGGTTTGTGATTTGGTTACTTCACGTAGAAGTTTCTTTTGTTCATAAGTGATAATTTGACAAATCATTAGAAAAAAAATAACTCGTTCTATGCTGTTGTATACAATAAAGTTTTTAACATTTATTTAGCTTAGTGCTGTGTCTCGCGCATATATAGGTAGGCGGAGGGAACCTGTGAACCTAGTGTGGATTCCGTTCACAATAATATACTTTTGTCCCTCACCTTTGACTGTTTACCAGAACGAGGAAATAAAAATATAAAATATTTAATTTGTTCGAGTGGGAATCGAACCCACAATAGTCGCTTTCACAGTCCCCCGCATTTTTTGCCCCTAAGTTTGTATGAGTTTCTAAGTGTATAGTGTAATAACTAAACATGCAACGCGCAGGCAAGAAGAACAGCTACGGGGGCAGCGTGCGCGCGCGCTTCGCGGCGGACCGCCTCTCCGCCGACCAGGCCGTGCTGCGCGCCTCCTTCATGGCCTCGCCCGCCTGGCCCGCGGGGGAGAAACTCATTGTATGTTCTTCAAATTGTTCTATGGGGGTTTTATATAAGTTGTCGGTGGAGGAGAAGGGTGAACATGTTTTGGGTGGTAGAATTTTAAATAGGATTAAATTAGGATTTTTAATAACTAAATGGATAGAGATTGACTAAGTATTTTATGATTTTTTTGTATATAAATAATTATATATATTTCCCTTAATAAGATTTGTACTCACTACTTGTACATTACACATACAAACTGAGACTCTCCAAGCAACGCAAACAATACTCAAGGAGATTTTTTTTATTTCACTCATTATCCACATACAACGAAATATAAAATAAATAGTTTTAATTTACATATATCATCATATCAATCCATATCATTGACCTGAGTGCGAATCGAACACGCAATCATACAGCGAAATAATGTCCCACTGTTAGGACTCATATTTATTAGAATACATTAAAAATATCCTTCTCCCACAGTATTCATGCGAAGCTATAAAATACGACCGTCGCGGATACAAACCCCGACCCCGCGTGCTACTCGCATCGGACGCCGCACTGTACGTGCTGGACGCGGCCTCCCGCAAGACCTTCAAACTGAAACACCGTCTGCCTTTCGATAAATTACGGGTTGTGGTCACCCATGAGACTGATGATCTGGTGCTCATTAAAATACCGCAGGAGTTAAAGAAGGATAAGGTGAGTGTAAATACACACATGTCTAAACACACTTGTCATAGCTAACTTACATACAAAATTACTCCAAGTGGCCAGTCGTGGCGCACCGTGGGGCACCAAATGTGACTCTAAACGCAAATGGTTGTGGCGGGAACGATTCCGAGGAAATTAAATATTTTATATTTCCATTTTCGCTGTGTTGTGGAAGCAAAACGTGGCGTTAAGTTCTGCCACTCAGCACACAATACCTCCAGAATTCGGCGGAAAATGGAGAACAAAGTGTCTTAACACTAGGTTTGCTCTGCCCTGTGCTGTGCGCGGCATACAGCGTAAAGTTGATTTTAACCAATTAAAAAAATATAAGATGTTCTTTTTTATATTCTTAAGTATATATATTTTTTCAAATTAACTCATAAGGCCAATGTTTCAATTCTTTTTTTAAATAAAATTATTTAGTGTGTACAATATAAAGAAAAAAATCATTTTTTCTAATGTTCCAGGGTGACCTGATCATCTCTGTGTCGCACGTGATCGAAGCACTGACCATGGTCACCGACTACACTAAGAAACCGGAGATTATTGAAATCGTCGACACTAGAACGTAAGACTTATATTTTTCTATCTCAATATATTTACTTCGATAATTTTACTATCCAAATAGATGTTAAAGTAATGATAAATTTTACCATATATTTATAATTCTAAATGGCTAATTTACGGAATAAACAATAAAACAAAAATTGAAAGGTTAGATATAGATGTTTACAACAGTGATTTAGAACTAATTTTTCACCAATTATATTACAACTAACAACGAAATAAAAACTTAAAAAACTAAAATATATTACAATATGTATTCTAATATCTCTTATTTCCCTTAGTATCGCACACAACTTGGTGAACGGCAAGCAAGGTGGCACCATCGAGGTGACAACGGGAACGCAACCCGCTATACATCGCGCTAAGAGCGGCAATCTGCTAGTTGTGAGTATATTTTTTATCAATTTATTTATAGAGTTGGCCATCAAGACCAATTTAAATTTGAGTTCCGCCACTTAACAGGCAGAAGATATATTTTTTTAAATAATATACTCTTTTAGGAAATAAATATTTTTTAAATTGATTAAATATTTATTATTTGTTTTTCTTGCCAGCAATATCAGGGTATATGAAAGCAAAGGTACAATTTTAATATCTATTATAGAATTAATTGTTGAAAAAAATTGACATTGTTTAACTGATAGATTATATATGATTACTCATGGTTTAAAAACAATTTGGAGTATTGAACAAAAAGAAACTAATCATCAATTTTTATTATTTATATATATTTAATAAATGTAATTTTTGCAGGTGGCAACCCCATAAAGCAGTATCAAAATACAAGTCATATTTAATTAGCAAAAATATCAATTCCAATTTGTAATTTATTATGTACTAAGTATTAACATTTTTTATACACTTTTTTTATTTATATAATATAATAATGTTTATTATTTTATATTGATTATTATTTAATCATTTTGTTTTTCTTGCAAGCGGCACTTTTTTGTAATTTTCCTTATTTTTCTTTCTTTTTGAATGAAATTCTTCATTTATTCTTTTTTTTTCTAAAATATGCATTTCTTTAATCAAATTGTTATTAGTGAGTATTTGCGTACAAAGTACTTAGTTGTTAACGCCATATAAATAAATGAAATTAAGTTTAAATGTGTCTGCCATTTTATACATATAAAACAGCACTTTCATTATAAAAAAAATGTTTTTTTTTATTTTTGCTTGGAATAATTTAGTTAAAAGATTACCAACGTAGTCACAGACTGCAGACACATTTTCTTATGATAAAAATAATATAATAAATAATAATTGAATAATGTTATTTCATAAGCTGAATCGACGGTGCCTTAATAAATGTATGTACACATGAAATTGTACTGTAATACATAGTTTGATTAAAAAACGAAGGTTACCACAAATGACGAACAGACAGAGCTAATATATATATATATATATATATATATATATATATATATATATATATATATATATATATATATATACATATACATAAATAAGTAATATATATACATATTTATTGTAAAATTGGCCATATGTGGGGATTTAAATGTGCCTTATTAATAAGCCAGTTCCTTTGTAGTCAGATCATAAATATACTTATTTTGATAATTATGAGTGTTTTTTTTACATAAGTGCCTGACCTGCCTCATAAAAGCAAAACAAACCAAATTGAGATTTTTCTATATTAATAATCATTAAATATATATATTTTAACTTCACGAAGTATCCCCCGCACATAGCACGGTAGGCAGAGGGAACCTAGTCTTAAGACAGTCCGTTCGCCATTTTCCGCCGAATTCTGGAGACATTGTGTTGAGTGATGGAAATGATGGAATTGAACGCCGCGTTTGGCCTCGACACCAGAGCGAAGAAATGAAGTAGATAAAAAAAATTAAATGTTAATATGACGTATATACAGGATGGAAGCGTCAGCGCTCCTTTTACGGGAACAGCATATAGGGTAAAATATTTTAAACCCATAGCTAAAGAAATTAATCAAGATACCTCAAGAGTTTAGACGTAAGATTGTTTTTCACTTCACGATGTTTATCCATACCTGTATTTCGTGTGACGCAGTTACGCATGGATAGACTAATAACGTAAACACATACTACAAGAGTACTACTAAAGGTTAAACAACTTTGCCGCCAATACCTACGACTCGATTTCGAAGGAGGCGGGTGCGATGTCCTTTTGATAGGTTTATTATTCATTTATTTAATACTTTATTACACCAACTTAAACATAAACCAGATACAAGATAAAACAAATGAAAAATGGTGTAAATGGCGGCCTTATCACCAATTCGAGGAAACCCTTACCAAGCCCTTATGCAACCCTTGCCAAAATTAATATAAACAATGAAACTTTTTTGATACAGAACTCTTCATATGTTAGTAAATCAGCTTCACGCTGTATCCCGTACACAGGAGGGTAGGCAGAGGGAACCCAATGTTAAGACACTCCGTTCCCCACTTTCTGGCGAATTCTGGAGGTATTGCGTGTTGAGTGGCAGAACTCAACGCCGCGCTTTGCCTCGAGACCAGAGCGAAGAAATGGAAATATAAATTTAAGTAAATATTTCATCTCCTCGAGTGGGGATGGAATCCAAAACCAGTCGGTTTTACAGTCACACCTCGTGCCGCTGCGCCACGACCGGCCTCGACATATAATTATCTTTAGATAATATAATTTAGAATAATAATTTATTATAAGCATATCTTTATTATTCTGAAACCTATTGATTTTTATTCTTAATTTTTATTTCGATAATTATTATCTTTTGAGTGTCTTCTGAAATTAAATGCGGAATCAGATTTTTTTTTCAACAAAAAGAAAACCATAATTCATTGTAGTTTATTTTTATAAAAGTTAGGTACATTTTTACATTTACTTAACTAGCAACAATCCAGAGTTGAGACGGCTACCTCAGTCTTAGATTAAATGAAACCTATCCAAATATCGCTTATTCAATGCTTTGTTCTAAATATATATAGTTTTTTTTTAATAATATTATTCAAATCAGTCAACATTTATAGTTTTTTAAATCTGTTTCTTGAGAATTAAGAAAAAAAGAAGTAGACTCAGAATTAAAAAAAAAATTAAAAATGCCAAATTTGCAAGAAATATTTAAAAAAAAGCATTCACTCAACACATGGCCCATATAACCAATATAACGTCACATATAAAAAAACCATCACAAAATGGCCGCCAAACTCTGGATTATTCACTTAAGGATCTCCAGCCTAGTGCCTTTCTTTCGACAGCTATTAATATAAAGAGATTTGACAATGCTTTAGAATGTTTACAACAATTTCATCACACTGTATATACAACTAAGGGAATTTGCACTAACTGTTGCCTCGAACGAATCGACCTGCGACATAGGCATAGGCACTTAGGCAGATACATTGAACTCCGTACAGTACGGTCGACGAGCCGTGGCCACTCTGAGGTTATGAATCAGTCGGGAAGTAAGAAAAAATCTAAAATTAAATATGCGGGCAGCCATCTACAATTAAAGCTATCATCATGGCGGCCACGACTCGTTGACCGTACTGTACTAGACGTGAATAAGATGATAAATCAACTTACATACATAATTTTTGCATACTTTGTGACAGTCGTAGCGCAGGAGTTATTGCTTCTGAATGTAAACGCAGTAGTTGCAGGTTCGAAGCCCACGTGGGGAAATGAATGTATTTGAAATTATTATCATTTCTCTGCTCTAGTAGATAAAGCGTGGCGTTGAGCTTCGCTACTAAACACACAGTCACTGAAAAAATTAGGTAAAGTTGCGAACAGACCTCCTCTTCTACTCTGCCATACTGGAGAAATCATACATGTTTTATTATAATTAAAATCTAATTTTAATTTCAATCTAATTTTATGTAATTCTTACTAAAAAGAACTAAAACTTAATCATAATAACAAAAATAGTGAATGCAAGTAAATTTATCAACCTATTTACACCTAATATGGAACTTATCTAATCAAAATCAAAAGCAAAGTCAGATCTCCTTTATAAATAACTCAACGTCATCAAAATATAACATCACTTAGAGGAACTATAAGGATAATATTTACACATTTTGAAAACAAAAAAACAAAGGACTATCGAGAAATTTAAGAAATTACATTTTGGAAGATTTTTGTTGTGAATGCATTTATTTTTCATTTTAATTAAATCAATTACAGTACTGCCGATGAGTCGTGGCCGCCCTGAAGTTAGCTGTGGATGGCAATAGGTTTGATTTTAATATTTTTGCTTACTCTTGATTATTACTTCTCAGGTACACTATGTGCAGAAGTTCAGAAAGACTAACTTCAGTGCGGCCACAACTCGTCAATATTACTATATACAAGGCCAGTTTCAGTCTATAATAAAGCGGGGCTGCCTACATAAAAAATATTTGTTTTTGCTGGAAGTTAAATTCATACAGTAGTGTTGTAATGAAGTAAATGCAAATTAGACTTACCACTAAAATGGAGCATTAAAATTTAATTTAAATTTAAAAGTCATAAATAAATATAAGCAAACGATATTCTTTAATATATTAACAAAATTTGTTGGCCTAATTGTTTTTTTCCACAAAAAAAGTTTTCTGGACTAAACCATTAATAAGTCATTAAAATGCATAATTTATATTGATTAAAGGTTGAATTTCATTACCAATAATAATTTGATTTAATATTTTTATTTGTACTAAAACAATGGGGTATAAAATAAAAAACAGTTTCACACTTTTTCCCACGTAGCTGGTTAAACGAGTGTTAAGACACTCAGTTACCCACTTTCCATGCAATTTAAAAAAAACAATGCCTGTGCAGACACGGAACTTAACACCGTGCGTTGTCTACTTCAGCCAGGAAATGGAAATAAATTAAGCAGTCACTCCCCCAAAAAGGAATCGAACCCACAACAATCGCATTTACAGTTGGACCACTAAAATAAATACAACACATTATAGTTTGTTTACATCTATCATATATTCAAATTTTTAAAAGGGGCCTGTTTAATCTGTCAACCTTTCAATTCTGTTCAATATATACATTTTAAAGTATTAACAATATGTTTACAATTTTTTATTAATAAGAATTTATTGTGATGTTTTTATTGCCTTTGTTAATAAATAATTGTACTATGTAGCTTATGGGATGTACACCAGGGCTGGTTAAGATTACATAAAATAGTAAAACAGGTTCACACTGTATCCCCTGCACTTAGCAGGGTAGGTGGAGGGAACCTAGTGTTGAGACATTCCCTTCATACTGTTCAATTTTAGAGACATTTTGTGTGTGAATTAAAATAAGCTAGTTGTGCCAAGGCACTTCATTCTCAGCTTTCCCTTAAATTGGTCTCGACTTGCGGAAGTCAAAGGCATGTTTTGTTTTATCAGTGCAGGGGAGTCAAAATAATTAATTTCCACAAGCAGGTATCGAACCCGCAACCATAAGCAAACCAAAATAATTCAAATCGAAAATATTACATCTTCCAAACCAGCCACTTGTACTAAACAAGCTAAACAGCCAACACTGGCAATAAATACGGCAAAAAAAAAAAAACAAGTTTCCTAACAAATATTTTCTATTTAGTTATTTTAACAAAAATAATGGAGCTATTAGCTAAAAATATATTGTTCTTACATATTCATCGATTACTCTAAAATTATATACATCAATATATACAAAATGGGGTAACTAGAGTACCAATGCTTTGGTTCAATACACAATATGGTTGTCAATGCCCACAAATGTGTACAAAAACACAACTTTTACACAACTGTCCCACACAAATAACATAAAATCATTCATATTACACTTCACTAAAGTAAAATAATCATTGAAGCACCAAAAACCTGTTAACCACAATATTTTGTCTGTGGACGTAAAAGCACATCACTGTCACTGTCAATATTACTACTGTTATCGTCAGCAATAATAACCATTTGGAACCGCCATAAACTAAGAACTGAACAGAACAGAATAATGAACATAATAATATTCCAAATGCTATTTAACTTTCTTAAGTCTCAGTCATCGCAGCTTCGCAGCTTTGAAATCATTATTTTTATCACCACCAGTAAAGCTGGCGTCCGATTGTGGTATTATTACCACAATTTTTATCATTGGATAAACCTGTCAATGTCACTGTCACTATTACTACTATGGTCAGCGATAGTAACCATAGTAATAATATTCCAAATACTATTTAACTTGTCCAACAGTTTCTTGAGTCTCAGCTGGCTTGAAGTTATCATTTTTATAATCACTTTTAAAGCTTGCGTCGGATTGGGATTCTTCTTGAAAGTTGTAAGACTTGGGTTTGGAGCTGTCTTGCTCTCTTTGCTGTCTGCGTCTCTGTTTTGACCATAGCTCGTGACAGTCCTGCCATGTTGGCAGCTCTGGAGCGGGCATCCTGTGAATTACAGCAAAGTATTAAATTTTGACTCAATTGTCTTAATGTTAAACTATCTAGAACTGTAGAAAAATTCAAGGGTAGCAGGACTCAAAACCATACATTTAATAAATAAAATTATTTTTACTCAAATTATTAATTTGAAAAATAATTTTCGAGTATTTATATATGTAAAAATTGTTTTACAGAGATGACAAACACAAAAACAAGTTGTATAAGAATTTTGATATAGTTCAGTAGGAATATAGGATTATTTAACGACGAGTGTTTCGACGGTTTCGGTTTTTAAGATGCGCTGATTCGAGTTCGGCTCCTTTTAATTATAATATGTCATAATATATATATCATTCATCATCATATATGAGTATTTTTCTTTCTTCCATATGTGATTAAAACTTTAAAAATAGTTAGAATGTTTAAAAAATATTTTGACTAATAAAAATTTTAATATACAAGCAACCATTTAATATATTATTCAGGAATTTATCTTAATAATATATCCAACATATTGTTATAATGTACTATAAAAAATAAACTATAAGAAAAAAAATTAAAGTTATTTCAGTCCAGACTAAATATACAAAAAATTCTATATAAAAAAATATTTCATAAAAAACAAAACTAACTGATCCGGCACAACATTCTTCAACCACTGACTCTTCAACGCTTCCTCAGCTGTTATCCTCTTGTCAGGATCCAGCTCCAGCATCCTGTCCAAGAGGTGCAATGCGGTCGCCGGCATAAAAGCAAACTGCTCCCTCACGCAGCGCTTGTGAAACCTTTTCGGACGTAGGGTATGCCATAATGGGAGTTTAACCACATTCGGCCATACACCCGGAGCTGGTGTTCCACAAACACGAGATATTGCTTCTAGCTGCATCATTTCTACACTTGCCTGGAATATTTCATAAATAATAATTAGTATATTATAAAACTTTTGTATTATAAAATTTTACTAAAATCAAATTATGTAAAAAATCCGATTTTTAAAGTCAAGCTTCTATTGAAAATATTTTTATACAATATAAAACCTAGTTAAGCATTCAAAATGTACATGTAATTGACTCAAAACATTTTTGCTCCTAAATTAAAAGTGCAACTTATCAACTTACAATATGAGTAAGGTGAAAGTCAACAACCGCTACGAGGACGTAAGCCATTTAATATCACGGATACGTGGTATTTCATGGTTTATTTTCCATATTTTTTACAATTTTATTAAAACATATCCTAATATATTTGAACAAATATGGATTATTATAAATACTTTCTAAAAGTGTTTTTATTTTACATATTTGTCCTATCCCATCAAACACAATGTATGTATACATTTTCCATACCAATAACCACATACAATATAATTACCTAATTACTAAGCAATAAAATAAACAATACAGCATTTAACACTAAATTCTCTGACGTATACCGCCTATGCTACAAAACTGAAAAGAAAAACTATACAGCTAATTTACCTGAAAAACTGGATGTTTAATAAACAACTCGCCCAATATACAACCCATGGACCACACGTCCACCGATGGCCCATACCTCTCTTCACCTAACAGCAATTCGGGGGGTCTGTACCATAGCGTTATTACTTTGTTGGTGTAGGGCCGAGCTCTGTCCTCCGCCGACCAGAGACGAGCTAGACCAAAGTCACCGAGTTTTACTTCACCTCTGTAAAGGGCAAATTAAGTTTAATACAGTTTTTTAATGGTTATATAAAAGTAACTTTCAAAGAATTAGTTGAGATTGTAGAACAAAGATTGTTTTATAATATATTAGGCGACTTCACCCCCTTGCTCGTTTACATTTACTAACTCAAGGGTGACAATGCTTAAAGAATAAAATTAAAATAAATAATAAATAAACGCCACTATTTCGTATACTTCAAAAAAGTCACGAGTATAGAAAGAAAAGACAGTATAATGGTCTAGTGTTGAAAGATATCATCACAGTAATATAAACCTATACTTTTAATAATTTTAATACAAACAGTTGCAATATATTTTTAAATATCATTTTATAATAATGATTTGAATTTCAAAACAATATTTACTTAACTGAGAAAAAGGCCTACCTTCTACAATATGGATTTGACCCCAAATCTTTATCCTTATTACAATGTAATTTCTGTATTAGAAGTCACATAACATTTTCTATGCAACATTTATGTGGGTATACCTACCAGTTTCCCACAAGAAAATAATATTATCAGAACACTACATTATCATTAAAAAATCTAATATTCTAACATTAAACTGTAGTAAAACAATAAATTCTATAAATATAAATAATGTGCAACCCACATACTCACTTATTATTCATCAATATATTACTGCACTTGATATCTCTGTGTAAAAAGTTTTTCCTGTGACAGTATGCAAGGCCATCTAACAGTTGTCTCATTATGGAGGCATTGTGGGACTCAGTGAAGTCCACCATTTTGGATTCCAATAGACCCATTAGATCATGGTCCATGTATTCAAACACTAGGTAGAAGGAACCTTTGTCCTGAAATAATTTGGTTTTTTTTTTAAGTGTAAAGTCATATAATCAAACCTCACACTGTATCCTCTTAAGATAATAGGGTAAGAGAGGTAAGGGGAGACCTTGTGATTGAGAAGGTCTCCCTTTAGCTCTCAGAGATTGACCTTCGAAAACACAGTCGCAAAGACACTGGAGGAACGTAAAAAGCATAAGAACCTCCGGAGGGCATGTATGAAGAGGTTGATGACAGATGATGAGGCAAGGCGCTCCATTCTCTCTGACTACACTGCTAGGAACACAGTGTGAAGCTAGTATAGAATAGAAGAGAATAATAACACTGTATCCTGTATACAGGATAGGCATAGGGAACCTAGGAACCTAGTGTTAAGACACACAGTTTCCGTTTCATATATTTTTTTTATTCAACTGTGATTATTTTTTTTTCTTCTTAGCAGTCAAAAACAATAAAATGAATAGGTATTTTAATTAATGTATAACGGAACTCGTGGGGCTACGCCCGAAATATAGGTCTTCGGACTCGCCCTCACATCTGAGGGCCGACTCGCGCTTGGTCGGTTTTTTCTTAAATACCCTTATATAAACATTCGTATATTTCGGGCGTAGCCCCACGAGTTCCGTTATATATTAATTATTGTTCTTTACCAACTTCAGGATAGTGATTTGGAAATATCTTATAGGTTTTGATGATGCGGCTAATCAAGTTAAAAAACTTAAGTTTGCACATACACATATACAGTTATTTAATATGAAAGCAATTACAAATATAAGCTTGTAATAATATTTTTCTTCTCGTACTTTTTCCTTTATTTATATTGTAATTTGTAAGATCTTACTTTGTCCTAAATCTCATAATTGTAGGTCTACGAGGAGTACACTATAATATAACTACGACTCGAATTCGTGAATGAGGCGCGTGCGGCGTTATCGCTTTGATAGGTTTCTGTCTATGTGCGACATTCTTGAGAAATGGCGTTTAATTTACAACGATAATTTTATGAATTATTTTGTGTGGAAAAATCACTTTTCTTTTGTATTAGTTTTTTATAGAAAAGTTAAAACTGTGGTTTAATTTAAAGTGGTGATGACAAAAACACTTTGTATAAATATTGCTCCACATATCTATATCGACAACAAAAACAATCCCTTAAGGGTCGAATATTGCAAATTCTCGTCTTAGTGAGCACCTATGTCTTATAAATAACGTCCATACAACATTTGAGACTCCTAGCACTTTTAGTAACGAAGTTACATAAAAGCCATTTTTTTTAAATTTTCGCAGCTCCGCGATATATTTGAGTATGAAATTTGAGAAACAAACTTACTTTTCTGAAATCCATAGCATCTTGCTTATCAGTGACAATTTCCCTTAAATTTACTATATTTTTGTGATTTAATTGTCTCAATATCTTAATTTCCCGGACTGCTGTAATGGGGAAGCCTTCCTTTTCGTTTTCTAATCTCACTTTCTTTAATGCTACTAGTTGGTCAGTATTTTTATCACGAGCCTTGTATACTTGACCGTAAGTGCCTTCACCAATTTGAGTGATAACCTAGGGAGAAAATAGATGTTATTTTTTAAATCTCTTTAAATAATAATTAAGACCTCTGTGTATGGGCAAAAGGAGTCTATATTTAAATCTTCTTTAGTATATCTCAATAAATCATAGAGTCATACACACTATATCCCGAATATGGCAAGATACAGTAACTTAGTGTTAAGACACTCGGTTCCCAACACACCACCGAATTTCGAGACATTGCGTGTTAAGTGGTAGAACTCAACTCACTCTTTATGTTGTCGGTAATTTCAATTATCGTTTACTTACTTGAAACCCATCCACACACTTTTCCCCCCAGTCCTTAGCGTGGTGTGTGGGAGTAGCGACGGGCACCACTTTAGACCCACGTCTTTTGAGGATACGAGGCCTTTTTAATTTTGAACCAGGCTGAAATAAATATATTTTGATTTTATCAATAAATATTTTTTAAGTCTTAAGTTATATGTTATTGTACACATTCAAAACCCAAGTAGTATAAAAACAAAAAAATAAAGAAAATATGTATCCACTGCTTAGGTGGAAATATTTAATTCAAAAATATGTGAATTTAATATTTAGCTTAATTGGTTTCAACATAAAACACAAAGGATGTAAATTAAAATTCTATACATATTATGTATAGAATTTAAACACATGAAAAAAAAATTATAATTATGCCATCATATTTGTAAAAAAATGTTATCCACACTTAGGAAAGATAAATGCTTTCTTAAAAACATAAAAATATGAACGTATCAAAATCGCAACCCTTCTCTCGGACTATATCTAAGAGGCGCGGGGTCAAATCACGCTACTCCTACTAACAAATATTTTTATTAGTTTTCTAAAAAGTATTTTGTTTAAGCATTATCTTTTGTATTATAATAAAATGATCTCCAAAATAACAATCCATATACATTAGCACTGGCTCCCGACTTCCTAGAGAACACGTGCGAGTACTGATGGTGGGTCGACGTGTGAGAGGTGCGGGTGGCTGGTGGTGGTGTAGAACCGTCCATTTCATCTCCGCTGAGCTCCTCTGATCCAGGGATAACTGGAAAAGTGGGAAAATTTAATTACGGTACGGTATTCTACCGAGTAGTACGGTCGTGACTACTCTAAACTTAACCGTTTTGATTATTTTATTTCCAAGTGCACAATAGTTCAGAAAAGCTGTTGTCGGGGCGGCCACGATTCGTCAACCGTACTGTATATAAGACGCGTCGCCCAACACTTTATTGCATGGACTTTAAGACAAATTTCATGCAATAAAGTCTTGGTAATTTCGAGAAATCCTCTCTTAGCCAGGCTTAGGCTTCTCTACACTCCTTTAAAGTTTTAGGTCCACGCATTGCTCCGTAAAGCAGGATAGACAGAAAATTCTAATGTAAGGACAGTCCCTCCTCCATCTCCTGTCTGAATTCAAAATTGCGTTGAGTGGCTGAACTCACCGGCCATCATTGTCTTAGAAGAAAAAGGATAAAAAAAAATTTTAGATAACAGGATTTCACTAACCAGGAGGCATAGGCAAGTTCATAATGCCAGTCCGTTTAGGCTTCTCCGGTTTCTTGACGGGGCTGGGCGATGGAGTACTCAATGGACTCTCGTTTGCTAATGTTTTGATGTCATCAACCTGAAATGTCAGAAAAAAAAAATTTAAAGTCTTAACTTCATTTTTTCCACAATACTTTATTGTTTCTAGAACTATCTTTTAGAAATACCTGTATATTAGGCGGCATGGGCAGCTTGGTCAAGCTCTTTGGCTTAGGCGGCGGCGGCTGCTGGCTATTGTAAAATACGCCGTCCACCACGCTGCCCCCCATCTTGGGTAGAGGGGGGAGCGTCGAGGGAGGAGTAGGGGGAGGCGGAGGGGTTGATTGTTTCTGGAAATTAGAGTTCATTTAATTATAAGTGTTAAACTGCTATTGTATTTCGCCAGAATTCATTAAGATATTATAAAAATATTTTGAAAATCCTTAGTCTTGAGGCCAGTCGTGGCGCAGCGGCATGAGGTGTGACTGTAAAACCGACTGGTTGTGGGTTTGATCCCCACTCGAGGACAAGCGCGGCGTTGAGTTCTGCCACTGAACACGCAATGCCTCCAGAATTCGGCAGAAAGTGGGGAACGGAGTGTCTTAACACTAGGTTCCCTCTGCCTACCCTGCTGTGTGCGGGATACAGCGTGAAGCTGATTTTATTTATTTTAAAATCCTTAAAGTAAAGAGTTTTACCTATATCACATTTTTTAAATAGCCACTAGTTTAACAATTTTTCCGTTACAAATCTAATTCTGGTGTCTTTGTTCTTTAAAATCAAAATAATTTAAATCAGCTTCACGCTGTATCCCGCAACACAGCAGGGTAGGCAGAGGGAACCTAGTTTCAAGACATTCCGTTCCCCACTTTCCACTAAATTCTGGAGGCATTGCATATTGAGTGTCGGAACTCATAGCCGCTGTTTGACACCAGAGCGAAAAAAATTAAAATATAAATTTTAATAATTAGAGTGGGGATGGAACCTACAACCAGATTTTATAGGCACACCTTGTGCCCACACATCATGGCACAGACCACGACTGACCTCAGTTCTTGTCTTTAATTGAAAATACTTTATTAACTATTACAACAAATAAAATAAATGCTCAATGAGTGTTAGTGATATAATTTTTAAAATACTTTTGTCTTGTAAAATTTTATTGTTGCAATCTCAAACCAAACCAAATCTCACCTCACTATTACTCTCCGTAACATCCCCATTAGCTGTTGGTGTGGCTTCATCTGGTTTTGGCGGTTGCGATTGCGGCAGTGGTGGTTGCGGTTGCGGTTGTGGTTGTGGTTGTTCTTCCGATTCTGGTTGTACTGGTTGTTCCGATTCGGGAGGGGGCACAGGCATCGGTATGTCTATTATGTCAGTCTTGATGCAGTTGTCGCCGTTTTCTTTGGAATTCTATGTGAGATTTTTTAGTTTGTGAATTTTGATGTTATGCTAATAAAGCTTAATATGTTATAAAAATTATAGTAAAAAGAAACATTTATTCCAGAAAAAAAATGTTTATTTCATTCTCCATAATCTAAGTTTTAACCATTGAACAACTGTTGTTTTTTAATCAAACCGACACTGCTATATGCTAAAAAATACTGCTATAATGTAGACCCGAATATGGTGGTAAGACACTTTTACAATTCAATTCCTTACATCTCATACATTGCATTTCACCAAACTACTAATACATAATTTTCCTTAATTATCTACAAATTAGCTTTTGCCTACACCTGCGCCCGCGTGGCTGAACGGAAATAATAGGTGGATACAGTGGTTTACATAAATATATCTATAGCCTTTCTTGATAAATGGTTCTATTCAACACAAAAAAAATGTTTTATTGGAACCAGTAATTATTATAAGATTAGTGCATTTATCCAAAATAACTCTTCTGTTTTATAATAGTATAGAATTATAGATAATGTGAGATGATATGAGAGTATATAGGTACCTGAGTTAAACTATCAGCAGTCGCGTTAGACAGCTCGTCGATGGTGAGATGATCAGGTATATTGGACATGGAGGCGTTGCTTGAGGCGGCGCCTTGGGATTCTTCCTTTTGTTCCAATATTTCTTGTAGTTTCTGATAAAATGCAAGTTAAAATTATATTTTGATGTTGATGATTAAAAACTTTTAAGTTTTTTCCATTGAACTAATGCTGCCAACGAAGGTTGCGAAACGGAGAAATATAACAACGAAATTAAACAAAACAAAACCAGCTTCACAGTTTTCCCCGTTCATTATAGCGGTGTAGGCACAGGGAATAGTTTTAGGACACTTGGTTCTATACAATTCTCAAAACTTCATGTTGAGAACGAATCTAAATTTTCCCGCTCTGGCAATGCAAAGCCAGGCGTTGAGTTTTTCCACTCATCACGTAATGAATTTGAACTGAAAAGGAAGATTAACTTAACTTGATATCAGAATCTCTGCTTCAGATTTATAACTTCTCTTAGCTTATTCGTCCATACGGAAAGATGCGTGAAGCTGTGAATATATTTTGAACATAATAAATCATTAAAAAATATGCAAATGGCATACCTTAGCTCTTTTATGCTTATCCTTAACTAATTCGGCGAAGAGACTCGTATCACTTATCTTCTCTTTAAAATCTATTCTACGCTGTAGCACCGTCGTTGATGGCGGACTTGGCGATTCATGTTTACTTCTGAAATAAATTTAATATGTACAGTTTAAACTCCGTATACCGGCACTAGATCTTCTACTCCGGTTGGTCTCACTTGTTTTCGATACTACACTACATTCTGTATAACATTGAAGAGAATAGAATCAATATTCAATGTTAACCAAAACAACTCAACTATCGGCCTCAAAATAATATACTTAGAAAATATAGTTTATATATTTTTATTTATGTATTGATAAAAGTATGAAAGGCTGTATGTACACACAAAAATCACACGCATTACTTTATACAGAGTGTATTTATCTTGCTATAAAAGCTTAATACAATTAAAATGAAAGAGATTTTGCCAAAAATGAAAGTGGTTTTTACAAACAAAATAATAAGCAGTGGATAATCACATAAAAAGTTCTTTTTTTTAAAAAAAATAAATAATAAAATTACGCAAGGATGCGTGAAGCTATCTGTATGTCTAAATTCCCAATATATTCCCCACTAAATGACTAAATTCAAGACATCACATATTGATTTGTGGATTTAAAGTGACAGTGTTTTGTCTTATGATTACTATACTTCATCAATTCTGTATTGAATCGACAACCATTCACCAACAGCCAGATATGCCATGATATAGCCTCTTAACAAACATACAGTACTATTAAAATAATTATCTAACCTATGTCTATCTTTAGGTACATCAGAATGCCTCGGCCTGTGTCTTGGTGGTGATGAGGAGCGTCGTCTACTGCGTGAAACGGAACGACGACGCTTCATTGAACTACGACTATGCGACCTGGAAACATAATTAAAAGATTAATAAGACGTAATAGACGTTAAGACGCCAACGCCACGCTTCGTCTTGTTATCAGAGCAAGAAAATTAAAATAATTCTTTCCTCAGATTTGAAATCGAACCCCCGCGTTTTTAATTTTAATTTAAATATTAATTAAGTAAATATTAAGTTATTTCCGCTTGCCTATGGTGTGTGCGATCGCGATGCCTCTCTCTTTCGCGACTGCGCCGCCGTCGGGGACTTCTGCGACGATGTCTTCGAGGGCTGTATTCACGGGAGCGCGACTCGTGTACTGGTGAATCTGGAATATTTAAAAATATGCTAAAAAAACAGGATAAGCGCGAGTTGGGCTCACGCACCGAGGGTTCGCCGCCGTATAAATTAAAGTCTCAACCTTTTAGTGAATTGTAAGCTTAGCTTAGCCAGAGCCCTTTCTTCTGATACCTCACTTGAACTAGCGACTTTAATACCAAATTTTGCCCCCTTTGCTGTTATTTTTAGGATCTGACCACAAAAGTATAGTTTTCAGATTTTTTCTGAACTGGTATTACCTGTAGATGCTAGGTGCTAAATTTCATAATTCTAGGTCACCCGGAAGTACTTTATAAATTTTGACTCCCTTTATAGTGTCGAAATACGCGCTTTTTCACGATATAAACGGCCATATATTTTTTTAAGTAAATGTAAAAATATGTTTTTTTCAGGAAATCATGGGACTATAGATCTCTGAGTATATGGCTTGAATTACAACTCGATATTTCAAGCGTTTCTGAGATACGGCCTCTTGACCGACAGACAGACGGACGAACAACGAAGTGAACTTATAAGCGTTCCTTTTTCAGTTAAAATCTTCCCTTCCTTTCCTTTATGGTACATTCCCATATAGCAAAATAGGCAGAAGAAACCTAGTGTCCGCGCGCTTCGTCTACCAAAGCAGGGAAATACAAATAATTTAAATATAACCATTCCTTCAAGTGGGTGGGAATCGAATTTACAACCATCGCAATTGGTCAGACGCTTTTCCACTGCGCGCGAGGGCTCATAAAATAAACTTTAATTAATTAAAAATTCACCATACATTAGTACCATAATTCAAATACGTCGGAATTACTTATTATGACTTATTTTGTTGTTTGCAATTATTCGTTTTATTAAGATTATTAAAATGTATGTGATAGAGAATTGAGAATTTATTTTGTTGTTAACACTTTGTTGTTTTCATTAAAAATAAATATAAAAAACAATAGAGTGTCTATAGTACAAAACGGAACGTGACTGAAAATAAAACCCAATTACAAACAAAAAAGAATGTATTTTTGTTGTGATTATACGCAATCTACAATTAAAAGTAAATTTTATCTAACAAAAATAACACATACATATATAGATAAAACCTGAGGGAAAAACACCTATAAAGCGATGGTAATTTAAACGCATTCCAATGCATCCTGACACCGATCCGTAAATTATCAACTTCGCAGTCTTTCCAACTCCATATATATTAAATAATAATAACTATTTAACGTTAAACATTTTTTCACATAATATGATTTCGGATATATATTTTTTTCTTTCTTATCTTTACAATCAAACAAAGAAATCCTAGGGATTCAGATACTCCTCACCTCCTATTAAGATTGTCATTTTTCGCCCAGTAAATTGGTTTTTGAAATTATATTATAAAAACACGACACGTCTTAATGACACTAAATTTATTTCGACGGTTTCCAAAAGCGGGTTCGAATCCCACTACGTAAAAATATTTTATACGTTTTATAAAAAACGTATTTTTCTTTCCTATATGTGAAATAGCACTAAATAAATAAACCATATTTTATTTTGTCTTACATTTATTATATGTTTTATAAACAAATAAAATATAATCTATATTGTTAATAAAAGTTATGGGAACGATTACGCAATATTTATACATACATTCCTTTCGTCTTACAAAGAAAGTACTATTACATTCAAAATATTTTTTTTTCTATTTTTTTCTATCTTTATATATTTCTACATATATTTAAAGTAAATATTACATTACTTTTTATTTTAGTGCTGTAAGTCGGCAGAACTAGAAGCCTTGTTTTTTTATTTAATAGTAACCGTGAACAATTACTAAGCGTATTCAAATCCTATGTTAAAATTAAGAATTTGATTTTACGATTTTAAATCAAAGGTCAAAATTAGTATTAATAATATATGTAAAAATTGTAATAGTAACAAATTGAAAATTTAAATAATTAAAAGTAGCTGTATGCCTGAAGACTGTAGGAGTTGTAGGTATAAGCAACTTTATAGCAAATTAAAAAAGTAGTAAATTGTCACTCATTTTGTCCATTTGTATGTAAGTAATAAAATCTTTATAACATTGCTGCCTTTCCATTTTTACATTTTAAATGATATTCGTTATTTTTTGTTATGTTATGGTTTCACGCTGTATCCTGCATATAGCTGGGGAGGCAGAGGGAACCTAGTGTTAAGCCATTTCGTTCCCCACATTTCACTGAGTGGTGAAACTCAATGCCGCGCTTTCCCTATTTACCAGACCTAATAGATGAATATATTTAATAATTCAGTTCCCCGAGTGGGTATTGAACCGACAACCGTCGCGTTTACATTCATACGTTTGTGTCACTGCGCCACGGCGGCCTCAAATAACCATGTAAACCAAGTAACTGTGGAATTATGTAAAAACATTTAAAACATATGTAAATTAATCTTTTATAGTTCTTTAAATGAGGAATCACATTGTTTGATATTACCATATTAAACAATATAAATTCACTATTCTAAAATTTGTAAATTATGTGATTTTACGTATTCTCACATTTTTTTAAGTGCTATTTCACACTAGGAAACCCATTTTAAGTATAAAAATATCGACATAACTCGATGAGAACGAACGTTTTAATTGACGACGAGCGCTTGGACGGTATCCAAGCGGCGCAAGTTCGAGTACCGTTCGAGTTACGTCCAAAGGGTCCAGCAGGATAAGCAGGAGAAATAAAATTATCTTCAATAGATTCGATATATGAAAATAAACTATAAAGTTAAGGATTGTAACTTTTAACCCGCTATTTCTTAGGAAGTATTTTTTTGTTTGTAAAAATTAATCATTAGAAGACAATGCATTTTGCAACCTGCTAGATTTTAAACCTGATAGACTCTTTTTCATAACAGGGTAGGGTAACCTAGTATGAAAACACACTTTCCCTGATAAGACAATTCCGTTTCCCATTTTCCACCGAATTCTGAAGGCATTTTTTTGCGCTAAGGCGTGAAAGCGCTTGTGCCTCGTTACCAGAACGAGGAAACTGAAAATATTAAATATTTCATTTCCTCGAGTTACAATCGAACTCACAACCTGTCACGTTTACACTCGTCGCGCACTTGTGCCCCTGCGCAACGATTAGTCTGCCACGATTATTCCTTTACTAAAATATTCTTTTACGTTCTTATTTATTACATACAGAATGTAATAATTTTTTCTTTGTTTAACAAACCGAAAAAAGAATTATATCAAATGTATTTATATACCAGAACTTTGTTAGTAAATACTAACAATATTTTTTTATTCGTTGTAAAGACATTCATATCTGCATTATCAGATAGCGTGACGATATGTAAGTAATGTATATTTCAATAGAATACATTTTAATTCGAAACGGATATAGCTCTCACGATAATAATAAATTATACAATTTTATATTGGTAAAAGTTTATTTTAACTATAATAGTAATTCTTAAAATTTGCCAATATAAATTAATTAAAATAACGATTTTACATAAAAACCGATTAAGTGCGAGTCCGACTCGGCCTCTGAGGCTTCCGTATCAATTTCAGGATAGTATCCTATCAGGTCAATGATTAAATTTTAAAAAAATTGGCAAAATTAAGTTTGCGGGCATATGCATTCACTTTGTATGAAGTTACGGGAAGTACCTTATAGGTTTTGATTACCCGACGAATTTCATACAAAATGAAACAAAATCGATGTGTAAATAAATGCCCGCAACTTTTTCCCTTACACCCTATCCCACTTACCCGATATAACCATGACGTCAGTGGACATCCTGTGCTGCTCGTGCCAGTAGTCTCGCCTGGAGCGTTCATATTCATCATTGTCCGAGTCTATCGTCACAGTCTCGTGGTATGGGGGCGCTAGCGGCGTGTGAGGCGTGGTGGATTTCTGCCTTCGCCTGCTGTATGTTGAGAGAGATATATTTATATATGTAACATGTTAGATTAATAGTGGCCGCCCTTAAGTTAGCTTGTCTTGAGCTTATTGTACACTCCAGTAGAAAATAATCAGAAGTGAGAAAAAATAAGTTCAGATCTGCGCAACCATCAAAAGCTAACTTTACGTCGGCTGCGACTCGTCCACCGTACTGTATATTATTAACTAAATTATTTACTTTTCCTGTAGGTACAGAAAAAATGTACTAGACGTGAGCAAATATATATTTAAGTATATATATTTTTTATGTGTCGTGAGAATTATAAAACAATTTTAATATAATGTATAGCAATTCGATAAATATCCAATACATATTTTTTAGAAATATAACAACATTTATTTATGAATATTTTGTAATATATAAATCAAAATTTATAAATTGCAAAATAAAAGTATTAACTTAATTCTTAAAGATTGCAATTACATTAATCCAGTCATGCTATTTCGTCGCATTATTCATACAATAAGATAAAATGACATACTACACTACTACAAAGATTTTATAGTGCAAGATCCACCATGAATAATATCTATTCAACAGCACAAATAAGACACTTATGTAATATTATAAATAATAAACAAAATTAAAAGAAAAGGTTATTCCATGTCATCTACAAAAATTAAAGACAAATCTGAAATAAATATGCAAAACGATAATATTATACATAAATATACAGATATAACAACTTTAATAAAATTAAGAAGATGAGAATGATGAGAATGATTATTTTAGATAAGTGTGAATTGTAAAAAAAGGAATAAAGATTAATTGAAGACTAGTAGTCATTAGTGTGAACTTCCGTAATTATTATTGTGTTATTAATTTTAAAATTTTGCTTAAATGTAACTAAAATTATATATGGGCTAAGTTGTTAGAAAATATTGCAGTTGCAACTTTCTTAACAATATTTATAGAAAAGTGTTATAGCACAATTGGAAGGCAAATGCCTTCGCAAATCGTCCATAAAGTTAATTACATAGAAAGAATTAAACTTGAGGCTTTTAAATATCAACCTATTGGTTGATATTTAAAAACTGCATAGTAACCTGCTGTGTGCGAAATATAGCGTGAAGTCATCTTCACGCTATATCTCGCACACAGCAGGTAGGCAGAAGGAACCTAGTGTTGAAGACACTGTTCTCCACTTTCCGCCAAATTCTGGAGGCCCAGCGTGTTGAGGCGGAACTCAAGCCCGTGCTTTGCCTCCACACCAGAGCGAAGAAATGAAAATATACATCTAAATAAATATTTCATATCCTCGGGTAGGAATAGAATCCACCAACAGTCGCGTTTACAGACATACTTTGTGTCCCTGCACCACAACTCAAGTGCTTCAACCATTACAGCTTTAAGTTGTAATTTTAATATAACGAAATTTTATTCTTTTTGCCTTATAACTTAAAAATTACACTAAAAAGTAGGACTATATATAATTTCTTGAAAAAAAAAATCAATAAATTGTTAAAATTTTGCTTGCTTTTTTTATCATATGAAGCATTGATAAATATTTTCTATGCTGGATCTTATACTACTAAGGGATTATGACTGTAATGTATAATGTGTATGCATTACTTACAATTTATTCCTGAATGAACTGGGAGACATGGATGGATTAGAATAAAATGTTTCATCAAAATATTGTATGGGTATTTTACTTGTTTTTATGTAAATATATTTAATAAATTTATATCTTTTTTTATGGAATTGTGTACAATGAATTATGTATATGCAAATGTATTAGAAACACTTACCTCAAGTCAATACTGAGAGCATGAAAAATAAAATATAGGATTAGGTTACACAAGCATATGAAAGAGAAATCGGCAAAAAAATATTTATATTATTTCCAGTTGAGTTAATATCATGATAATATGTATTAAGACAATTTATGATTTTACTGTTTGATAGAAAAAACATTAAGGCTTATTATAATCATACTAACCTTATAATAGGAGATCTGTCTCTGTGTGGAGAAAATGGCATAATATTATGCAAGGAGGGCTCCCTGAGCATGGGTCTGTGTCTTGGAGAAATATCATGCCTCTCACGCATCAGTGGAGGAGTTGACGGAGACACTGGAGAACAGGAACCCCCATTCCTGAGAGGAGAGGAGCCCTTCTCCCACTCACTGATAGGCACTTGTGTGTAGCGTTGTGGAGTCACTGCCCGCATGGGAGTAACTACAGGAACAATATCATCCGGCGACAAGCTTTCCAAGCTTGCTGACCGAGAATGATGTTTGGACTTCTTCTTACGCTTCTTTTTATCTTTTTTACGTTTCTCTTTCCGCTTTTTGTATCTGTGGTCTTCGAACTCTGGCACCTCTTCATACTCGGCACGCCTCTTCCTTACTGCTGAAGAAGAATCACGGGTGAGTGCGTAATCCTCGGCAGCACGACGGCTGGTCGTCGTCACGGATATCTTGTTATCGAGGAAGGTTCTTTTAGGGTGGGACATTCTGGTTCTATCGAGATCGTCGGCGATGTGCCTGCCAATAGAGCTGGCCTCGCTCTCGATCTCGCCGGCCTCGGGGGCCGATAGGTCCTCTGAACTGACATCAGAGTATTCCACCAGGGGCTTAACAGAGTTAATCGTAGCGTATGATTGTTCATGTGTACCGCTGGAGTGTGATTTGTATTTCTTGTGGGAGCGCTTCTTGTGTTTCTCCTTGTGGTGCTTGCTGTGCCGTTTCTCATAGCTACGGTCCATCCTCGACTAGGGCGGCTGCCGCCCAGTCGATTTTTCACATCACATGTACTATAAAAAGAATATGAAAAATTTGTTAATGTACATAATAAAGCAGTTAAGAAGAGCTACATATCATACAATATAATCACTAAACTTTTTAGTATCTTAATCAAAAGGTCATTAAGGGTCATAAATTATGAGACGTGGGATTTTAATACATATATTTTAATAATAATAAAAGCGAAATCATTGTTTATTGTTTAACATTAAAGCACTAAGCGAAGCAGATAACATTAATTTTATTTCTAAAAATAACCAACACTAATAATCTTTTTAAATCAGATTAGCTAAAAATAATTGGAAATTAATTTAAATACAGCCAAACATTTACGAGGGATAATAAAATAAACTAAAAGAACTTACCTCAACAAAAAACGGACGTGGGTCCGTCGAAGGCACGATTCTTATTTTTGCAATATACGAATTTGGGTTAGATAGGAATTTATATATTTCTATGGTTTAGATTGGCTTATTGCCGTAAATACATAGTAATTCTATTTCTTTAAAGCTTTATTTGCTTTATTTTGCTAATCATGATCATAAATTGCGCATAAGTCATGTAATTACATCAGATTCTTTTTTAGTGCAAATTCAAGAATGTCGATTTCTAGTCAGCCATTTGCTTTTTCATTTTATTTTATTTCATCATGTTGACGGTGTTGACATGTTCAAAAAATAAACTCTAAAATTTAGTAACGTCAAATGTTCAATATATTTCTATAAAGCAACAAAATCGCGTTATTTATGAAATGTTAACTTATAATAGATTGCAAATATTTAAAGTTATATTTCTAGTATATTCAAGAATCGACATACAAATCGTGATTTATGCTCTACAAGAAAATTCGCGAATAGAGTAACGCGCGATATTTAAATTTTAAGAACGATTGCAACAATAGTTACATTGATTCAATTCCTTTCTCTTATTTTTAAGTAAATGAAAAGTATATACTTTTTATTTATAATGAATATATACTAAAATATAACCAAGAAATATTTAAAATTTGTAGTCTTAAAGATGGAAAAAAAAGATGGAGTAAAACAAAAACATTTTATTCGAGTTTTGTAATTTGAGCTTTGATTACTTGTATATATCATAAAATATTTTTAATGGTTTATAATAATCAATGAACTATCATATTTATTTTTTGATAAATTTAAATAGTGTTAATAACATTTATTATTACTAATATATTTTTTTATCTGACTAATAAAAATAAAAAGATATTTTAATGTATTCATTTATTAACCTGGGTCGAATAGAAATATTTTTTATCTGTGATTGCGTGTTGCGTCCTTCGCATGAAGGGATTATTTTTCTATATATATTTAATAAAAAATTAGTAACTTAAACTCGCCATATTTCTTATAAATGTTACTTAAAGAATAGTTTTGAATATAAAGATATATAAATTTCTCCTATTATCAAAACGGTTACTTTGACCCATAAGTTCATGGCTGCAATTTGCTGTTGCATAGTAGTCTCCCAATATGGAAAATAAATTTCAAATATTCTAATTACTTATATTGTGAGTTGATCTTGTGCTGAGTTTAAAAGCAAGTAACGAGGTCGCGTTAATAGCGGTGTAATTTGATGTGTAATCATGATTATGTGGATAATTTCGAAGTCATTGAACCTTTGTGCGGCGTGCTGACATTGTGACTTGTGAATCGGAAGCATGTAAATAAACATGAACGATATAGGCATCAAAATAGTGGAATCTCCTAAAGATAGGCTATTGGGAGCCGAAGTGTCTCCCACGCCGGAGGCTGACAATGAGAATGAAGTAGACCCCTTGTCGATTGACGAAGATGTAAAGGACCCGTTGGTCTTGGTGGATGTTAAGAAGGAAAGGGAGGATATCTGTGATGACAATGCCAAAGAAGAGCCTGTGAGTGAGCCCCAGAATACAGAAAGTGATTCCTTGCAAGCTACAACAGTTAATGGTATATTCAGTATAACAACAAATAAATATCTTATTTACTAACTCTATTTAATCTTTATCAATGAAATTAGTAATTTATTAAATTTCTCTTACATATTATTTTGAAATATTGTTGTAAATATGTTTTGGTATCTATCATAACTAATTTAATTCTAGATACTATTAAAGAAGAGACTGCAGTTAGAGAAGAAAGTTTAGTTCCAGTAGAGATCAGCAATGAGCCTAAACAAGAGGAACAGATCTTGGATGAACCAGAACAGCCCCTGGTTGTAGATGTTAAACAGCCTGAACCTGTGCCCATTGAAGTTAAAGAGAGTCCTAAGGAAGTGAGTGAAGGAGTGATAGAAAAGGTGGATGTGGAAATGACAGATGTCCAACTGGTGGAGAAACCTGAAAAAGAGAAAATATTGCAGCCGGTAAATGGAGATATAATTAAGGTAAATATATATTTTTTATAAAAAGAACATTTTCTTAAATACTTTTTCAAAAAATTTGCCAAAGTTAATCATTAAATCACTTAAATGACTTTTATATAAGGATTCCTTCTTTTTTATTTTATTAGTTATCTTGTGTAAAATGAGTGTAAACAACAATATTGGAACAATACAGGACTACTTAGTGTGGTCGTCAGATGTATTATAGATTTAGTTATCTTGTTTTATATGAAGATTTACTTATCTTGTTTTATGTCAAAACATTAAATTTTCACTTAGTTATAAAGATATCCAATTAATTTCACAAGTCCACTAGTCCTACTTTCCACTGAATTCTCAACAGTGGAACTCAACACTGCTCTTTGCATCAGAGCAAGAAAATAAAAATATATAATAATAAAATAATATGTCAAAAATTCATTACAATAGTATAATTATAATATTTTTTTGCATAGAACCACTCTTTATTTTAATACTATGGTTGATTGGTTATTGGTATTTAGTAAACTTATTTAACAATAAGAATTACAAAGCAATAATTGAGTGCAATCATCGCACTGTGTTTCCGTAAGTTGTTAATTTCCTTTATTTTTTTGTTAAATACTATATTAATTCTATGTTTGACAAAATAATCTATTATCTATTTATATAAAAGCACATGTACCTGACTGACTGAGGTAAGAAGCATGCACAGCCGTAAGCGCTGATGGTAGAAACATAAAATTTGGACAGATGTTTATTTTCATAATCTGGACATCCACTAAGAAGGGATTTTGAAAACTTTTAACCCTAAAGGGATGAAATAGGGGTTGAAAGTTTGTATGGATTTTTTTTAAAATCGACACCAATTTTTATAAAATTTGTAATTCAGACTCGTTAAAATATTTCATTGAACACGTGTTTCATGGTTTTTTAGAATTCACCCCTTAAGGGTCCAAATAAGGGGTTGAGAGTTATACGGAAAAATTTTTAAATCACCACTGATTTTTATAAAAAATTAAATTCAGACTTTTAAAAATATTTTATTGAACACATGGTTCGTGGTGTTTTTAGAATTCACCTCTAAGGGTGCAAAAAAGCGGGCGAAGGTGCGTGCGCCCACTAGTTATCTATAAATTATCTTTTAATTGAATAATTATTCCTTCAATGAGAGATGCTATTTAAAAATTTGAAAACATCACAAAGATATCAATTTCATAGGAGAGTTGTGACACAAGCATGCAACTTAAAACATGATGATTGTGGGTTCGATTCCCATTAGAGGAATTGACATTGAATATTTTAATTTTCTGATTGGCAAGAATTCGCAGAAAGTGAAGGATAGATATATTTATTTTATAATAATAAAAATTAAAAATGGCGTAAGACATTACAATATCTTGCAAGCATGTGGATATCTAATACAACTATTTTAAAAATAAAATATGATGTATTTAAATTGAGGGGGATGAGTGTTGAAAAAATGGTTACAAAAATATGTCTGTACAATGCAAAAGTGTGTGGTAGGAGAAGATCTTGGTTGACCTTTGAGCACACAGTGGCAAGTGTGTATTTTTTATATACCAAAGAGGTTCTTTTCACTCATAGCTAGAATAGGGTAGGCAGTGTGAGCCTATTGATAAGACACTCCGTTCCCCACATTCCGTCAATTTTTCGAAATATTCCGTGTTGCGTGCTATGCAGTGGAATTTAACGCCTAGTTTCGTCTCGTTACCAGACCGAGGAAATGAAAATAAATTATTCCCTTGAGTGGGCATCGAATTCACAACCGTCGCTCTTCCAGTCAGAGGATGTGCAACTGCCTCCAGACCGCGCCTCTAATTTTGCAAATTAATAGTACATATTATAATTTATTAATTTATTTCTTTTAATCACTAGTTTTGTAGTTTTTAAATATGATTTAGTTAATATTAAGATACATAAATGGTTTTATATGAATATAAATAACAATAGTTAAATTATAATTCTTGCACTGACCAGGAGGAACCTACGAATAAAAGACAGGCGAGTGAGGAAGTTGATACAGAATCACCATTGAAAAAACTGTGTGCTGAAGTAGAAAAGACTTTCCCACAACATGACATAATGATAAATGATTACATACAGACGGCAACCAAAAACAATATAGATGAAATACAAAGGCATACTGAACAATTACTGTCAGAAATACAAACTCTAAGAGAATTAGCACAAAAGAAAGAACATGAATGGAATAATATATTGCATTTAAAGAAAGTTAAAGAGGAAATTTTACTAAGGCTCTTAAGAAGAAAGCAAGTGTTGTCGTTTGAAAAAAGTGCAGACGTGAATGGTTCAGAACGAACCGACCCGTTCGATTATCTCAATCAAGCGAAGAACTTGGCCATTGACAAAAGTGATGAGATATCCGGCCTTGTCATTAAACAACCTGGTTCGGGAATGAATCCTATTATACAGCCGCCGGTGTTGCCAGTCACGTCACATTTCAATCCTCTGTCAGGGTTACCACCACCTTATGATAAGGCAGCTCATTTACAATCTATGCCAAAACCCGTGTTTCCTCAAGCCATGATGATGCCAGGCCCCATGCCAGGATTTCCTCGGGATATGAACGGGCAGCTGCCGTCTAGCTTTGGCATGCCAATGGGTCGTCAAGGGCCCACGAAAGATGTTAAGTCGATAATAGCGGATTATAGGCAAAGAAATCCAGAAATAACTCCTCGAAGAGGTAGAAGGATGAAGTCTATAGTGAATCCGAATATGATGAACACCCCGCGTCCCATTGCGCCCAAAATTGACAATATGAATAACTTGAGTAACCTCAATATGCTGTTCAATAATTTGGATATGGTAAGTTTCGTTTATTGATACATATATATTTTTTTAATTAAATATTTTTATATGATACTACCTACCTGTTGTTGCCAGCAACATTGGTTTTTGAGATAAAATGGGAAATCCCACTTAAAAAAATTCGAGAAATCCTCTCTTAATGCTTCATACCTACATCCCTTATCTACGTTCCAATAATAATAACATTAAATTTCAACTTTATAATTTGAGTAGATTTTTGTGTGTATTGTGTGTTAGAAGTTCGGTAACGGAAGAGTTATATGTGATTAATGATAAATTAGCGTGCATGGGGTAAGCTTATAGTTACAATAGAATAACTACTTATTTTTATTATATCTGCATAGGCGTATCTAGAGATATTTAGTCGGGTGGCCTGGATATATTCGTGTAATATTTTTTTTAATAATTTTCTGGGCTAATTTGTTGTAAGTAAAATTTCTCGGATCGACCACTGTCTCTTAAATCATCCTGTTTATCAGTAAAAACCGAATAAAAATCAGTTGTGTAGTTTGAAAGATATTAGCGTAAAACAATGGGAATCGTCTTTGTTTTATGCTCTGCATAGATAAGTTGATCTGGTCACCGGTATTTCGGTATTAAAATGGTGATTAAAAAAAAGAACAACGCCAGTCGGGCTCGTCAACCGAAGGTTCCGTATAAAAATTAGAGGTCTCGAGCTTTTTCTAAAGTACAGGCTTGGCTTAGACAGAGCCCTTTCATCTGATATCATTCCTCACTGGAACTAGCGGCTGAACTATTACTTTTTAGGATTTAACCACAAATGTATAGATTTTTTAAACCTAAACTAGTACTACCTGTGGATGCTAGATGCCAAATTTCATAATTCTCGGTTAACCAGAAGTACCCTATTAATTGGCTCTTTATAGTGTTAGTTCCTAGTCTCGATTCTCTTTATAGTATCGAAATACACGTTTTTTGCGTAAATGTAGATATATGTTTTTTATCGGGAAATCATGAGACCGTAGGTCTGAGTAAATGGTTTGATTTTCAACTCGATATCTCCAAGCGTTCTTGAGATAAAGGGTCTTGACAGACAGACAGACGGGCAACAGAGTTCATCATCTTATAAGGGTTCCCGTTTTCCTTAAAAAGTACGGTAACCTAAAAGAAGATTGAACCTAGAGCCTTCTAAAGAGATAATATCATTGAACTTATATATTTTTTACTTTCAATTCTTTTTTCAATAGTACTCTGAATTCCTTTCTATCGATTCATTACAAGTTATTTCTAGATTAACCGTTCAAAGTGCACTAGCTAAGTTTAATTTATCGAGTTCATTTAATACTATAGACTAGTTCATATTATATATACTAGTTCATATTATTATTATATTTCATTTAAATAGATTCATAAATAATAAAAACGATATCGTCTAAAAGTATTTTGTTGGACAAAATTGCTACATCATAATTTTTTTGTTGAAATGGCCGAAACTAAAGTCCAATGTACGGATATTATTATTAAAATAATAATGTTATTGTATTGACTGTATTACACGAAAGTTATTTAACACTATCAAATTCGATCCTCATATAGAGGATTTTTTTTCCCTTTTGGCGAGACTTCGCGGTCTTAAAGTCCGTCATTCAACGCACAATATCCTGAATTCAGGTGTTCCGGTTCCCTGGTCCTGCTTACTCTACTGTGTGCTGGAGACAACAAAAAGCTAAAAAAAGAAATAATTTAATTAATTTTTAATAAAAAAATATAGTTCAAAAAAGTAACAAATAATTTTACATAAAGTAAAATGTACTTTGATTTAGTTAAACAAAAATAATCAAAAAAGATTTTATAATTTTGAAGTCGGTGCCAAGTAAAACAAACAGGCTTAGTAATTCTATATTGTAGTAAGGTCGTTGTAGCATTAGCTTGATAACCAGTCAAAAGTTCTGAGGTAACAAACATAAAAAAAATACAGTCGAATTGATAACCTCCTTTCTTACAGAAATCGGTAAAAAAATGACTATTTCTTAAGTTGATCTTCTAACAACACAAAATTTGCAAATAAACATCCCTATAGTCGCTTTAACATCAAAAATTTTAATTGGCCCTAGACTTCATTTTATCCTAGCGGGAAATAAAAGATTATTCAATAATTCCCCGAATTCAAATTAAAGAACCACATACAATCAATATTTTTTTTTTAAAGGATTTACTTGAAAAGAAAAATAACAAGTAGGTCACCATAATAAACGTTTGTCCTAATTTTGTATAATCGCATATCAATATTGAGAGGCGGCCGCGTCTGGCCCCGTACTAACTGTGACGGGGATCCTTAACCTCTTTCCGCGTTGTTATATCAATTCAATTAGTTTAGACGAGACACGGAGGACTTGTTGGTCATTTTGTGGATATATAAGCTTTTGTTTTATTATATGTAATATATATTTTTGGTAAGGCAACCCTATGGTAGGTAGGGCCGACCTGGAATTAGGATAGCGTTCTACATACTCACTAATTTGTCTAGACATTATGTATTCGATGGCGGAACCCAACGCCGTCTTTTTGTTTAAGCGAGTCATGGTGCAGCGGCACAAGCGTGACCGACTCAAGGAATTGAAATATTTAATGTCTTCATTTTTTCGTTCTGGTATCGAGGCAAAGCGCGACGATCCTCATAAGGAGCAGAGTGTCTTAACACTACGCTCCCTCTGCCTACCCTGCTACATGCGGGATACAGCGTGAAGTTGAAAAAAAAGCGTCACAGTTGCGTTACCTAATGTAACGCATAATCATATATTATTCTGTTTCTTAAGTTTATTATTATATATTCTAATTAAAAAAATACAAAGTTAATGTATTTTTCACTTTTAGTAGTAATAATTATTAAACATAGGGTGATATTTGTTTTATTATGATAATTACCGTGTATTTCAAACTTAAGTAATGATTATAATCTTGTTCCTGAACAACCGACGTAACTTGGTTACCCATACAGATTGTGTAATGCAATTGTCATATAGCGTAATAAAACCGCAACTAAATTAAACAAACTCTTTTGTTGCGTGTGATGTACTTATATTGTACATTTACAAATTGATAACCGATGCGATGGTTGTAAGTACGAATGTGAGTCGCAGGTGATAACGTTTTTATTGTAGATTAGCGACCCGCTCGAGGATTCGCCCGCTTGTACCTACTACACAATCATTTATTTTCTTTTTAATTTTAAAGACAATGTTCATTCATTGATAGCTAAAGTTTACGTCAATACAACAGAACACTTATTTTATAGCAAAATTATCGCATCACAGGCAAACAAATAAAAAAAAATGTTTTGGTATTTTTATACATCTTCCATGTACAGACAACAATGAGTTACAGTTTTATTATATGTATAGATGATGCATAAAAAATAAAAAAAATAAATTTGCTTTGGAATATTTATCTTTTACATTTAAAACTCTTGCAAATTCATTCACGACATTTTTTTTTATTTGCATTAACTCCTTGTAACATATTTTTTATTGTTCTGCTGTATATTGCCTAATTTTAAGAACATTTTTAATTTTCAGAATCAAAAAGCAATGTTAGAACGGCTCCAACAAATCCAAGCCGGCGGTCTACCTAACGGGCTCTCCTTCAAAGATGTGCTCGTACAATTCGCGAACATGCAGCAAAGCAACCTCATGGCTACCAGACCTATAGAGACCCTGAACAGACCAGACCATCACATACGACCTGATAGCAGAAGAAGACAAGAGAGGAACGAAGAAGCACACATGTCCAAGCAAGCAGATAGGGTTGCGGCTTCAAGTCCCAGACTACCACCACCACCACCGTACCCTGAAATATCTTTACTGCCAGTCACAACGAGCCAAGAAACGCAATCTCAACAGAATTCCTTATTACACGGCATTTTGACGAAGGTAAGGCACGCCGTCACATAAATTTGCATATGGAAACATTTTGAATTTGGGTGACATTGCCGCTTGACAGTTTCTCGAGTCATTATAATGTTATAGTTATCATTTTGTGATATATGCATTTATAGTATTGCCATTTTATAAGGACATTTTAATATCGGCTTGTATGTGGGGATGGGTCAGTCGAAGGAAAATTTGTGG
This sequence comes from Heliconius hermathena, assembly GCA_013403705.1. Classification (NCBI taxonomy): domain Eukaryota; kingdom Metazoa; phylum Arthropoda; class Insecta; order Lepidoptera; family Nymphalidae; genus Heliconius; species Heliconius hermathena. The sequence continues at coordinate 1,519,663 of JAAIXJ010000056.1, forward strand.
AGAAAACATCATCATTCTGGCAACATTTTATAAATCATGATCTTTTGTCTCTGTTTAATGATTATTTTTTGTAGGAAAATAACACGTAACATAAATATATATCACTGTCCATCCCCATGAGCTTTGCATAACACAGGTCTACAACCAAAATGCTGTTTGAATAATTTTAACTGATTTTTATTTAAAGTGATATTCTGAAAATAAAAAAAATATATTCAGAAAATCAGATTTTTTAATATTAGAAATTATATTAATTATTTCAGAAAAACAGCTTTATGCTTTTTGCCACATAGACATAAGATACCTCTTGTTAAAACACGTCGTTTTTCAAGACATTGCGTGTTTAGAGGCGGAATTTAACGCTGTGCTTTGTCTACCAGAACGAGGAATGAAAATAAATTAAATATAATTAAATCAAACACTCATTCACTGCACTACGGTAGCCTCAAATTTGATTGTTACTTACCAGTTACAATCAAATTTGAGGCCAAAATATTATACCAATATTTTCATTATATGGATCGAATTTTCTAAGAAGATATATTCAGCTTCACGCTGTACCCCGCACATAGCAGGGTAGGTAGACGGAACCTAGTATTAAGACACTCCGTTTCCCACGTTCCGCCGAGTTCTGGAGGCTTTGCGTGTTGAGTGGCGGAACTCAATGCCTCGCTTTAAGTCGACACCAGAGCGAAGAAATGGAAATATAAATGCAAATAAATATTTCATTTCGTCGAGTGGGGATCGAACCCACAAGCAGTCGATTTTACAATCTCACTTTGTTTTAAATAAGAAAAGAAAAATACTAGTCAGTTAATTTCTAGTTACTTTTATCACTTTGGAATGGCTCAATTTGGCAAAGTAGAGTCCAGTCCATTTATAGAAAAAATGCGACGTGCTAAAATAGAGGTCAATTTGAGGTTCATTACATCATAGACTTAAATTTCAGTTATAATTATTAAAGCAGCTTATCAAATAAAGAAATAAACATTTTGTAGACCAGTGTACTTAAATGAATTAGCTTGAATGGGTGTTGCCAACCTTCCAGCAGGCGCCCGCGTCTCAGAGTTACTCGCCGACGTTGGCTAAACTGCTCACGTCGCCCGAACGGAAACAGAGCGCGCCACTGCCGTTCGGTCAGGCCAAGGTACCTAAACACTGATTACAAACGATTGGTGTCCTGATTGGCCGATACGATGTTACAAAATTCAAAATTTAGTATATAAGTCCTATAAAACGAACAGACATTTCGCATTAGATTTTTTTTAAATGTCATAAGGCCACCTCTATATTGCGTCACACGGATTTTATTGTTTGAGCCCTCCCTCGTCATTTTGAAAGCATAATCAAGCATTTGGAACCATCCTTGTTGATGTCAAATACTATTATAAAACTAAAACAGCAGTTCCGAAGTTCCGAAGGTATTTAAATATTTATTTGTAAAAATCAAAAAAAATTAAATCAGCTTCACGCTGTATCCCGCACACAGCAGGGTAGGCAGAGGGAACCTAGTGTTAAGACACTCCGTTCCCCACTTTCTGCCGAATTCTGGAGGCATTGCGTGTTGAGTGGCAGAACTCAACGCCGCGCTTAACCTCGACACCAGAGCGAAGAAATGGAAATATAAATTTAAGTAAATATTTCATCTCCTCGAGTGGGGATCGAACCCACAACCAGTCGATTTTGCAGTCACACCTCGTGCCGCTGCGCCACGACCGGCCTCTATATTTATTTGTAACAGTGACGAAATTATTAAAATTCTAATTCTTCTAATAGATATTTCAAAATGTGAATTTGTGATAAACATATATTACCCCTCCCGATTTTCCCTCCCTTTGCCATAATGTCACACTTCATCGACCCTCTGAACCGTTTACCGTGTGACGTCATTTATGGAGGGCCCCTAAGCCTTATTATATAAACAGCCAGTTGTTTTGTAACTTTTTTAAGAATGGCAATACTCATTTTTTTCCAATTAATGCCACTTCATATTTTCATTACATTTGCATAATGGGTATTAGAGTGTAGATTTTATTTGTAGTGCAATTTAATTCTGTAATATAACAATGTTTCTTTTTTCCAATAATCTCAATGCGCGTGTTCACCCGTTTCACTTATAATGTGCAAAACATTTTAAAACTTATAACAATTTAGCACTGAAAAATTGAATCACTTTGCAAATGTTTATGCTTAAGATGTATATTATTATTATTTTTTAAATAATATTACTAATATAAATAAATGTATGTATGTTTGCAGAATTGTGGTGAAATCACGATAACTCCTGTACAGCCGGCGCAGCCTGAACCGCAGCCGGAGAAAACAGAAGTTGTACAATTGGTAAGAATTGTTTTTGTTTTGTTTATTGAGTGTTAAGCAAAAATAATAAATTACACGCAACGATTGTGGGTTCGTTCTTTTTTCTCTCTTTCAAGACAAAGCGCTGCGTTGACTTCCGCCGCTCTACAAGTAATATCTCAAAAAATCGATGGAAATTAGAAATCTGTATCACTATCCCTTTTTTACACAAACAGTACTTTAGTATTTGTTCACCGCAGGAAGAAGAAGAAAGCGGCGCATCAGAAGAGTCGGCGGGGTCGGGTGCTTCGGGGTCGGGGTCGGGCGCGGGGTCGGGGTCGGGGGGCCGGCTGGTGATCGACGAGGGCGGCGAGGACGCGCCCACGTGCCAGGGCTGCAGGTCGCGCCTGGCGCAGTTCGTGTGTGCCGGGTGCGCCAACCAGTGGTACTGCTCCAGGGACTGCCAGGTGAGTGGTGCTTGGGCAGTGAATATAGTTGGAGCCATACAAGATACAATAGTGGGTGTGGTATATTTATCCTACAACTTTTTTGGAGATCAACGCCGGCATCAATTTCGTCGGGAAAGTTGTTTTATTTATATATAGATATTTCAACATGTCTAGGATATTTTTGCGACCTTTGTAATATAAGTTGATGTGTTGTCATCTGTCAAATGTGGTTGCTATACATCCACAATATTTCTTTAGCCCGATATTACCTGTGGCGTTTTCAGTCGCACGCTTGTGCTTCACCACGACTGACAAATTTTTTATTGTTTTTTTTACTCCGCACACTGCCTACCTCAAGCAGAGGGAATCTGGTGTTAAGACTCTCCTTCCTCCCTATATATATTTAATACAGATAGAAATATTACTAATAATTATACTATAATTAATTTCCAGGTAGCAGCGTGGGACGAACACTCGGAAATGTGCTCGGGTTAATGTTAACGTGCTGAGTTTTACTACTACAATACAACTATAAATAACTATATTATAACTATAATATACAATGGATAACAAGAACAATCGCGTGTTGCAACTAGCATTGCCTTAATTTTGTAGGTGAATCTCCATTTTGTTTATCTACTTTGTAGCTGTTGTTTTATTTTTTGTATCTGTATCTTTTAATAATTTTGTTGATTATATGAAAACTAGGGGAGGCCTATGTCCAGCAGTGGACTTCGAAAGGCTGATGGATGGATGATATGAAAACTACTTACTGTTCAAGTAAAATGGCGTCAAGTGGTGTGACATTTCAATGTTTCTTTTTTGCAGATTATGTTTCAAAATTGCTTATAGTACTAATAATAAATGTGGATTAGAACGGGAATGATTGTCTTTTGTCTCATTTGGTTGGGGTCTCGTAAAAAATATGTGGTTTGAATTAATATTTGTTAATAAACATAATTTAATTATTTTTCTAATATTATCATCGTTCCTTCAATATTAATCAATGAAATTATGTTAAATTTTTTATAAATATTTCAACTTTATTGGCTTAGGACAGATACAAGAAAATTATTTTAAACATGACCCAGCGTTAAAAACACATCATATGCGACGCCATTTTCTTTAGCATAGTTAACTAATTGAATTGAAATAGATAAAAAATAAAACAACAGCATAGGTAACGTAGAATATATAAATAACTTGTGTCATATAAGTTATTATCGAATGCTTATGATTTGCATTACATTGTAGTGTCGCCTATATATTATTATAATAATAAAATAAGTATATAAAAAAATCCAGTATTTTGAAATATATGTGAAACAATCAATTACGTATTTTTTTTTACAATTTATCAGAAAGGTTATATTGTCCGTTATAAATGTTTCATTTGAAATTAGATGCTTTTGCCAATGCCAAATAAATAAATATTAAACATTTATTTTAATAGTGTGATTGAGATGAAACTTTCCTTTTTTTTAATTATGAAAGTGAAATCAAATACAATTCTAACAATTTTACTATACATTTTTAACGAATAAAATTAAATCAAGTCACAACTATAAATCTGTATTATAATTTTTTGTATCAAAAACTGACACAAAGTTTTAAAATAAATAAATAAATATACAAGTAATGTATTATATCCCACTATGCTTTATTCCTTTTTTTATATTGGGGTAGGTCATTCCTAAGAATGTGTGTATGAGTGTGTCGTCTGATTTTACTCAAAAAAAATTGACTGTTTTGATCAAAATTATTTGAAAAGATATATATAGAGTGTGGAGGTGAGCTATCAAATGCTATATTGATTGAATATTTTGGCAATTTTCTCCGATTTTTTAGTGATTATACCCTTTTTTTTGACGTCATTGTGTTATAAGGAGTATTATTTAGATGGATTATATTATTCAGAAGGTAAATACAAGGTAAAAAATATAAAATGATAAATAATAGTGTAACCAGAACCTCGTTTCTTTTTATTCAACTCACTCATCGGCATTATTAAATATTTATTTAGTAGTTGACTGTTAACACGATCGTTTTGGGTTCGAACCCCACTTAAGGTGTATGATTTACTTTTATTCCACTACACCGATAAAATAAAGTGTGGATTTTAATTCTGCTATCTAACACGCAATGTCTCAAAAATTCAACACTCGATGGAAGTCATTGGTTCTAGAAAGAAACTATAGAACACTGCAATGCATGCAATTAACCAACTTTACTTTAACCCTTTTAATTTAATCCTTAAATAAAATTATTTTTCCTTCTTCATGAACAAGCAAACAATTTATTATAAAATATTTTTTTTATTATTAGATATAGCATTTGGTAATTCATTAATATTTCAATGGTAGGTTGTTTGGGCGGTAGCTGTAACATATATTCATACATACATTTTAAATAGTTGAGGTGAGATGTGTTTTTTTTGCTAGAAAGAAGTAAACTATGCTCAATTTTTTTTCATGTTTTATGAAGTAATGATGCATTTTTTATTTGATTACCAAAACATTTTTATTTATTTTTATCATTCGGCAAATACCACCTCAACTATATTGTATTATAAATTTAAACAATAAAATATGATGTAACAAGCCTTAGGGGCCGTTCCTAAATTACGTCAAACGAATTTCCACGATTTCCCCCTCCATGAGACCCCTCCTTATCACAGTTGGTCATATTTGTGAGACTTGCCCTAACTTGTGTGAAGTCACATATTTAACAGTTTTATATGGAAATTATTATATTGAAACAGCAGTCCAGAAATTATTATGTATTTGTATGTTATATTTTCGAGGCCGTGGTGGCTGTAACGAAAAATCTCTAATAGATAGGATAGAAGTGTTTAAACGCTGGGTGTCACCCATTGTGACACAATGTCACACTTTATCAACCCCCTTGACGTGTGACGTAATTTAGTATTGGCTTCTTTATAATATGTATAAGTTTTCAATGTATTATTTTAACTTACCAAATATGTTGTGCCTTTCTATGTAATGTTGTAAGCTACGTATAATATGATTTAAATCAGTGTAAATTTCCAAGATATCTTGATATTACTTTTTGTATGACATTTGTTTATTATTAATAAAAGTGATATAAGTCAAAAAATTTACAAACTTTTTATGTAATTATTATAAAATACTTAAAAAAAGAAAATATTTAAAGACATTCTTCGCTTGAGTACGACCGAATGTGATACGCGTTTTGTAGTAGACAGATATAATTAAAATAATGAATGTCGTTTTTGTCCACTTCCCTCTGATATAAACATATAAGAGCATTGTTTTTTTTTATATCAAACAACAATTCTTTTAATTTTATATTGTAATTTGATGAAATAAATGCCTTGAAAGTGTATAAATTAATTTAAATAATGGCAGTAAGATCTCTACTGATGTTTTGTAACTGCAATATAAGTATGCATATGAGATAAAATTAATATGAGTGAATGTCATACAAACAGTTTTTAACATTAAAAATCTCATAATAATGTGTAATTTCATATATATATATATATACATTTATAGGTGGTAGGGATTTCTTTCCATACAATGGTGTGGTTAATTCCTATAGATATATCGAAAAATACATATTTTTAAGATATACACGTGATTGCACAGTCTTTTTATGTATAAAATATATTTATATTATATTTTTTGTTTCACGCTGTATCCCGTATATAGCAGGACAAACAAAGTAACAAACCTAGTGTTAATACACTCCGTTTCGCGCACTCAATTTTTAAGACATTGCGCGTTGATTGGCGTAACTTAACGCCGCGTTTTGTTTTGTTACTAAAGCGTGGAACTGAAAGTAATTCATTCCCCTAGTGGAAACCGTTTCAAGTTAACTTGATTTTTTTGTTTAATTGGTACAATATTACATTTTGCACTTCGCCTGTTATACTCAAAGTTGGTTTGAAAACAAATATAATATACTTATTTAGTGTGGAATAACACTTTAAAAATGTTTAAAAATAAATATAATATAGTTGAATTCTCCATTTTTGTATTTATTTCTAAATATTTTTCTAAGAATTTTTGTTGTTTTTTTATTATGTTGTGTAATCGCTAAGATTATGTAATCACGTGTGTTTAATTTAATTAATGGAACAATATAACGAATAATAAAATAGTATTTATTTTTACAGTAGAATCAAACGTAACTATAACAGTTGAGTTGTTCAACGTGAGTGAGTCAAATAAAGATTGTTTTTCGGACTTAGATCTTAGAGTATACAGCCTAATAATAAAAGATGTTTTTTTTTACTCAAATATAAAGTCACTCGCGTTGAGCGTAAGGTTGTGTTTTCATAAAGTAATATAATATTATTATTGAAATGAAATTAAAATTTAAATACAAAAAAACACAGCCTAAATACTATGTAAATAAAGAAACCAGTCTATTTTCTATACACCGTGCCAAAATGTAATTTAATTTTTATACAGACCTACAAAACTAATATTATATATGTATATACATATATATGTAAACTATGTAGATTCTTTTGACTTGTCAAAATTTTTCTTAATTTTTTTGATAATAGGTTCCTATATGCTGCGGGCGTTAGTTTAAGATGATATTGAGTTCGATTTTCGACTATTTATTTTGCTTTTTTTTTAAATTGAAATAGATTAAAAATAGCGTCTGTGGCATGAAGTTATCATATTTTTCTTGTATCTAAAACGCTAGTCAAGTGTTTCGTTACCTACAATACTGTTTATGTATTTTGTAACTTATATAATGTTATATAAGAATATATTAAATCAGTACTGTCTTTGAGTATGTGTTTTTGTTACCCTTTTTCATTTTGTAGCATTCAATAATAATTTCTCATTTTGGAGTAGAAAAGATTAATAGAGAAACAAATGTTAGTTTGAAATATGTAGTTCTTTTAACCAATACTTTCCGATTACAAACTTTTTTTTAATCTATTTATATTAAATTTTATCAATCTATTTATAGTTGAACTAATGGGTAACGATATAAGAATAATGTATTTTACGAAGTTGTACCTCTCGTTATTTATGTCTGTGAATACAGGGCAGAATAAAATGCATTTTTTAAAAGATTGATTTATATAACTTAAAACACAAAATAACTTTTAAATGTCTAATGAATATTGTGAGATTGTTAATGCAAGTTGACCTAACAAACATTAAAAATTAAATCTTTATGAAGACTTCACTATTGCACTCAGAGAAATACGTCCATGTTTAATTAACATTAAACACTTTAATATAAGTTAAATGCTAAAAAACACTGAGCAGCAACTAAATGGACTTTATATGAACAACTTGTACTTATATATAACTTTAAAAATCCACCTTGCATTAACCTTCTCAAATTTCAATATACTCTAAACAATTACGTAAATAATCTCTTAAACAATAATGATATAATATATACAAATAATAATAATAAAAAACAATATACATTTTTATATTAAACTCGTACTTCTATAAATTTATGTACTTACTTCTATAAATTTATGCGTTGAAGGCACTATACATTTTGACTAGTGGAGTCAAAAAGTCTATATTTGGACTAGGTAGGTATAAGATATAAAAAATTAAGAAAAAAAACAATTTGGTTTTTTGACTTCTCTAAAGAAAAACTGGAGACAGCTCATTCTTAGTGTTTTTCTAATTATCATATCATAACAGCATTATGACAATTTAAAAAACCTGAGGCTAGTCACTTGTTTTTTTCGAATAGATGTACAAAGTGATTAAGAACCTAATAGAAAACGATTATTATCGAAAATTTTATATAAAATATGCAACAAAATGACTGTTATCCATTTATTTTAATTATTATTTTATATGTACTATACACATAATATTATATATGAAAGTTATATAACACAATAAATTGTTACTGTTTAATCATCATTTATAAAAAGTAATAAAATAGTTATATTTTTGAAGTATTCGCTCCAACTACACAATATTAAAATGATTCAGTGTTAATTAAAACCTACTTGAGGGCATTTTTTGAAAGATTAAAAACTATTACAAATTCGGTGGGAATTTCACAATTCAGGCCTTCTTTTAAAATATATTTCTTACAAGAACAATTATAGCACCATTATTATAATGTAAAGATTATAAAAAAAACAATTAGATATAAATATATATTGAGCAGATTGTTACATATTTTCTAAGTGTTTATATTTTTTTTATAAAACGGGATATACAAACTAAAACTTGTTAACTTTATAAACCAATTTTACATTAAAAAAACCAAAGTCGAAATAACACTAAATATAAAAATAGCGTATAATATTTTTTCATCTTCACTTTGTAGTAGGTATGTGTACATTAGCGTATCTAGAGATATTTTCTGGCGAGGGCCTGGACTTTGAACAGATATGTTCTTTTAAAAGTTGTTTTTTTTTTATTTTTCGGGACAATTTTTTGTAAGTAAAATTTCTGGAATGTGGACCACCTGCGGACCACCCGACCCCCGATTTTCCTACGCCCATGTATGTGTGGGAACCTAGTGTTAAGACACTTCCGTTTTCCACTTTCCGCCGAATTCTTGAGGCATTACGGGTTGAGTGGCAGAACTCGACGTCGCGCTTTACCTCCTTACCAAAGCGAGGAAATATTTTATTCCTCCGAGTGGGAATCGAATCCACCACCGTCGCACTTACAGCCGCATGATTGTGCTCCTGCGCCACGACGATCTGTACCGTAAATAACTAATTAAGTCTTTTCTTGATTATTATTAAAGACACCAGCAATAATTTTAATCATAACTAAATTTTATACATAACTAAATGTATATAGAAGTCTTTAAAACAAAAATATAATATATACAAGTATGTACTGATAGTGCTAACTTGATTGACAAATAAGTTTTGACTGATTTAAAGCTATTTTATATATAATATAATTATAAAAGCATATATTTAGAACGATTTTACATGTTTCTTGAATATTGAGGTACAGTTCCAGTCAAAATTGTTGAGTGATGTATTACAAACATTGTACTTTAGGATTTCTAATGTAAAGCATTCTTTTAAAATTGTATTGGCACATCCCTCGTGTCTTGTGAAATCTACACACTAAATATAATACATTATTATTATTAAATTTGAAATTGAACACAATTTTTTCCTTAAAAATATGACTGACATAGAACATATTAACAATAGTTACATTTTGGTACTAAACACTTTTTTATTTTATGCAGCTCGCTTAAGTGAAGAGAAGAGAACATAGTGATAAAACACATTATTCTCTAGTTTTACCATAAAAAGAGATTAAATATCGAATTCAATCATAAACAAAGAAAAATTGATATAAAAGTATTGTATATATAAACATTTTAAATATAAATAGTCCCTTGACATATGATTCGAACAGACAATCTTCTCGAACGATTATCAAACATCTATGTAATAATTGCGGCTTCGAGTTTTTACATCATTATATACATTTATTAAATATTCACAAATATTTTTAGTAAAATATTAAAATTTTCATTTATAAAAGATATTTAAACAAAAACAATACATAGTATGCATATAAATTATTATTGAATTCGTGTGATAATATATGACATCTGAGTATCAAATAGAAAATATAAAAAAATAATTACATATTGATTTTATAAATGTCTATTTAAAAAAAAATAATCATCCTATTCATTGTCTCTGTGAAATCAAGTCAAAATCAATTCAACTTGTCTATTACTACATGATATTACATTATTAAAATAGTGATTCTTTCAACATTTAGCCATTTTCATTAATCATCGTACAGTGGACCCGCAGTAAGTAAGTACTACAGTCTGGATTTATTAAAATAAGAGTATTTATCCTGAAATCTGACAAATTATGTCATAAATTTTAGATCAGATTGTTATATGTGTGTCGTATTACTGAGAAAGAATTAAACTGAAAACACCTGTTTTTCAATTTTGTAACGATAACATTCATTACACAAACCTATTACCTCCGTCATAAGTTTGTATCTACTGCACCTATAGGTGTACCTTAAAATGAATCCGATTTTCTTCATTTCACAATAAAAATGACTTCATTATCCCTTTCCAACTGTTCCTCTAGCTGAGACGCGGTCAGGCCTCCCTGGCAGCAGAGCTCGTCGAGACACACTAGACCATTGTAAGTCCTTGCTACGTATTGGCTGTGGTCGCTCCGCAGTGACGCGTTGTCGTTGTGTAGAGTTACTGGATACTGGAAAAATATAAATTTAAAATAATTATTTTTTGCATTCTTTGCACATTTATTTCCCACATGGACGAGGTTGGTTAGTAGAGATTGCTTTTTAATGTTTTTTTATATATATAATAGTTTAGGGTTTTATTATTGAGAAAAAGAAGAAATCACGCGCTTGTTGCGCAATAGAAAAATATATATATCATTAATAATATAATTGCCTTCCAAGCTTTGAAGCTTCTTCCTGTATTGCCGAATACATACTGTTAGCATAAGTTACTTATAATGTAGTAATAGTTGTCACTGTAATTACGAGTACGTCATTTGATATTGTTTCCATTATCGATTGTATTAAGTGGCGGTAGTGTGCTGCGTCTTTTCCGGTGGATTTCCAATATAAGCACAAACGACACGGCACTCATGTTCATTACGTTCTAAGATATTGTCAAGACAACTTGTCATTACAATTCATATTTCAATATTGTGACTACGAGAGTATATGTGTATATAACAAGTGTAAATAAATTTATTGTAAAAGCTGGATTTTGTGTCTGACTTGTTGGTTCGCCTAACAGTTCAGAAGCGGGATTATGAAAGGATATACAAAATTTCCTGCCACGCTCATAAAGTGTAAGTAGACCATATATATATTCTTTTTTTTCTTTTATCTCTCAATTTACATACAAATTATTCAGCTATCTTTAAGGAGTAAGAAAAATGAGAGAAAAGAAAAAAAAA